>JAMFTG010000434.1:0-156202 GCA_023974075.1 Chaenocephalus aceratus | reverse complement strand
CTGAGCGAGTGTTTACCTCTCCTGTGTTATCCTGCAAGCGCTTTAAATAGATTACATCCATCAGCTGCTTCCTGCCGCGTCCCGAGACACGTCTGGCTCCGGCTGCAGAGCTGAAGAGCTGCAGAACAACAGACACGTGTGCAACCTGTATGGATCAAACGACTGCATCGGTAAGGTCTGTGTGCCGAGTCGAATGCATCTGATATCAGGGCTGGTTCAGTGATTCCTCTGTGAACTAAGAGTCCTGCAGAAGCTCCACTTGTACACCGTGGGTTTTCTCTTGAATGTGTTCAGAAACGTCTCCAAGGAAGTGGGAAAAAGGACTAAAAATAGCGCATTTTCCACTGCAGCGGGTAGCCCCGTTCAAGCGTCTCAAGCGTCCTCAAGCGGCCGTCAGCTCCTCAAGCGTCCTCAGCGTCCTCAAGCATCCTCAAGCGGCCAGGCCAGTTGTTGGTGGCCTTTCCATATAGCGTAGCGCCGGCTAGCGGGTACTTTTTCCTCTTTCTTTTCCGGCCCCATAACATCGTGGTTGAAGCTCCACTTGTAACCGTGGGTTTCTCTTGGATGAGCTCAGACACGTCAAAAGGACCTAAAAGACTAAAGGCTGATATTGTTTCCCAATATTTGCGTGTTTAAAGAAACAAGTTGGTTTGTAGGCCGGGATAAAAACACTACTCCTCACTGACTAACGGGAACTTGGACTCAAACGCCAGAGTCTAATGCATCTGATGTCAGAGCTGGTTCAAGTATAAAGGATGTGTTTTACGTCAGAGGAGCCGAGAACACGCCTCCAACAGAAGAATTCAGCAAGAAAAGAACTATAAAAAGGTCAAAAGGAAGAGGGGAAACTCAGGTGATTGAAAGCAAAGCACCATCCTACTTTAGTCTTAAGGAGGGGATTAAAGGAACAAGGTTGGTTTGTGGGACCTAGGTAGTATTTCACACATCCAGCCTTCAACACGACTGCAGTTCAATATAATATCCACTGAGTTGATTTACCGTCAGATCTGTAAAACTGAGAGTCTCTCCACGAAGGATCCTGCTTTAAATCTAGTGTGTATAAGAGATCAAAGGAAACCTGGACTAAACACTGTGTGCAGAGTACGAGTCACAAGGCTTATTAAAGTAGAAGTCGACTCGTTGCACTAGGTCATGGAAGCAATTCATCTGTAAAACTAAGAATCCTGCAGAAGCTTCCACTTGTCCACCGTGTTTCTCTTGGATGTGTTTCAGAAACGTCTCCAAATTAAGTGGAAAAAAAGGACTAAAATGACCTCGTTCAAGCGTCCTCAAGCGTCCTCAAGCGTCCTCAAGCGTCCTCAAGCGTCCCTCAAGCGGCCAGGCCAGTTGTTGGGGCCTTTCCATATAGCCTAGCGCCGGCTAGCGGGTACTTTTCCTCTTTTCCGGCCCCATAACATCGTTGGTTCTATCAGGCCAGGCTGAACTAGTGACGTCAACACTCTCGACTGCTGATTGGTCATGAGAGAATCGTCACGAGATCGTGCACGAGATCATCCCGAGCGTTCGCATATATATCTAGAAGCAAGCTTGCAGCATTTCTGTAAACGGAGGAGCTACAAAAATGGCAACGTCGAAGAAAAGCACGCCGTGGTCGGACCGAGGAGGTGACGACGTTCCTACATCTCATTGGGGACGATAGAATCCAGCGGGAGCTCGACGGGAGCCCCGCCTACACTGCGTTGCTATGGTAACGACCCCAGGTCCTCAACTGTAAGGGGAGTGCGCCGCGGCCTCGGACGGCCAGCGAGGCAGCCCGAGCGAGGACGCTTAGGGACGCTTAAACGGGGCTACGTGGAAATGTGCCAAAAGACGAGAGGAAACTTACCAGAATGATATTGTTTTCCTAATATTTGAGGGCATTAAAGAAACAAGGTTGCTTCGTAGGACCTAGATATTATAACACATATTCAAACACGACGAGTCCTTGACTAAAGGAGACTTGGACTCAAACACCAAGGTGTGCTTTCTGACACATTTGGACGCCTCTCACTCTGACCTCACCTTCACCGTCTACTCCGTGATGTCTTTCTTGTCGATTCTGGTGGCGGCGTATTGCTCCAGACGATGCAGAAAAACCTGCGGAGAGATAAAGCGTAACACTCAGAACACGCATCACGTCTTGGTGTCGGAGGCAAGGCACATTTATTTATACGGCAAGGCAATTCCAAGTGCTTCACGACGACGAAAAGACACGAAGAAACATATCAGAAAATACATTAAAAAACACTTGAAAAGCAAAGATAATAAAACGTGATGAACGAGCGGTGTGAGATACACACATCTGAAATGTTTAGCTCTGGACTCTCAATCATTGCTCACGTTTTGAGTCTTTCTACTTCCTCGTTTAACTCGTCCGTCAGTTGAAGTGTTTCAAGCTGAGCGTTCCCCCTTTGGAGCATTCTGATCTGCACCCAATATTCAGAAAGTTCACACGGATCCTGGCCGTATGTGTGCAGCATATACTGGTACAATCGTGTATGATTGCGATTCTATTACACAAACTATCATTGTAATCAACAATATCGTAAAATATTTCATAATGTGGCTAATTTGCTCCCAAACCTACGCTTTCTGCTTGAGTTAATCTCCGTCAGAAAGTAGAGTTCCTAGAAAGTAGTTCCCATGGTAACGCTAGCCGATCAATCGAACACTCCTGCTTCCCCGCTTACAGTTATTGATATAATTATAGTAAATCATATATTATTAACTAATGTATTGAAAACAATTTATTGACAACAATTCTTGAATTAGGCTATTTATTTATTTACATATTTAACCATGTTGGCTTCAGAGTGAAGGCGGATGTTCATGCTGCCATTAAAAGTGCAATTCTTGAAGCAGCTCTCCATGAACTCCATGCCAGACCTTGTTGCCGTGGTGCCGTGGTGTTCACGGGTAGGACTACGTTATCGGGAGAGCTTTCCTCCAGTGGCCGTTTCATGGCGTGTCCGGGACCGTTGCTCCACATCCTTCTGTTGTCTAGAGATGGAGCCCAGTAGCTGCGAAGCGATGACTTGTTTCTATGCCCGCTAACGGACATGATTTCTCTGGCCTCTCGAGACATCTGACAGCCCCAGGTAGTTGACGCCAATGTACTCTTTTCGTTGCGACTTTTTTCCAACGCACTCAGCTCGTCAGTTTGAAACAGCCGCAAATCTTCGTTGGTTTTTGTGGTCTGGTCCATGTCCAACCATTCATCAATACTGAGCCCCGAAACAAATCAAAATTAACTATAAAATCTGACATTTTGTAGCGAGAGACAATGTAACAGTGTAACGGCTGTGTGTCCGCTATGGAAACCACTACTTTCTCCGCTGCTTTCTTGTTCCAGTTCGAAAAGGCAGTTTGCTTTTAGGCCCAACGCTATACCGTTTTTCTCAGACGCGGAGGGATACTGACTTGTTGTGAAAAGGCACGTTCTATTTGAACCGTTGTTTGATCGTGGAATCAAACACGCCTATTGACCAATCAGAGAGCTTGCTCACACCTATGTGTTATAGAATGTACAATTCATTAGCTCCCAGGCGTGCATGTGGCTTGCTAGTGTGCGACCCCGTCTGCAGCCAAAAAGTCACCACTTAAGGTCCTTCAGTATGTCTACTTAAGCCCCAATGCACGAACAGGAGGTGTGTGTGTGTGTGTGTGTGTGTGTGTGTGTGTGTGGTGTGTGTGCAGCCCCCGACTCCCTGCAGCCGTCCACGATGGACGCCTGATCTCCATCGCTGAAGGCGGCTGATTTTCAAAGACATGTAAAGTGTGTGAATCGAGACGGAGGGGAAGCGCTTTCACTTTCTCTCCGACTTCCTCGCTCCCGGAGGACGATGGTTCCCAGGCCGTTTTAAAAAATGAGACTGAAGAGGAAGACGTTATTCTGCGAGCCTCGGGAGAGAGGGCTGGAATAAGAGACATCCATCAACGTACGTGTGTGTGTGTGTGTGTGTTTGTGTGTGTGTGTGTGTTTCCCACTCATTCATCTGTGCCGATGGGTGGCAGAATAAAGCCCTGCTAAAACAATTAGGGGAGTTAAGGCAGGTAAATAATTCATTCTATGTAGGCAATAACCCTCAGGCCGTGTGAGTGTGTGTGTGTGTGTGTGTGTGTGGTGTGGTGTTGTTGGTCTAGCATTACTATACTTGTGGGGACCTACATCTGTTTACACTGTGTGTGTACATGTGTTGGTGTGTGTGTGTGTTGTGTGTGTGTGTGTGTGTGTGTGTGTGTGTGGATGTTGTGGTTGTGTTGTGTGTTTGTTGGTTGTGTTGGTATGTGTGTGTTGGTGTGTGTGTTGGTGTTGTTGGTGTGTGTGTTGGTATGGTGTGTTGGTGTGTGTGTTGTTGGTGTGTGTGTTGGTGTGTGGGTTGGTGTGTTGGTTGGTGTGTTGGTTGTGTGTGTTGGTGTGTGTGTGTGTTGGTTGTGTGTGTGTGTGTTGTGGTGTGTGTGTGTGTGTGTGTGTGTTGGTGTGTGTGTGTTGGTGTGTGTGTTGGTGTGTGTGTTGGTGTGTGGTGTGTGTGTGTGTGTGTGTGGGCGTGTTGGTGTGTGTGTGTGTGCGCGTGTGTGTGTGTGTGTTAGTGTGTGTTGGTGTGTGTGGTGTGTGTGTGTGTGCGCGTGTTGGTGTGTGTGTGTTGGGGTTTGTGTGTGTGTGGGTGTGTGTGTGTGTTGAAATCCAACGCAAAGGAGTAACATCTCAAACTTTCGTGACACTATTTAAACACACAGGAGACGAAATTCTCCCCTTTCTTTTCGTTCTCTGCGGCGTCTCGATGTTCGTGCAGCCGCCCACGTTCCTGGCCCCAAGTCAAACACACACCGGTTTGTTTTTCATTTCCCCGTCACACAACTGTTCGATTTGTCCGGCAGACGGCCCGACGGCAGCCACAGAGCGCGGTGAGAGCAGGCCTGAGATCTGTGACTTTAAAGTGTGTTGAACGTGGATAAGCAGAAGGCTCTCTGAAGGACTCACAAGGCTGTCGAACTCTGACCGTATTAATGATCCGTTTCCAACACACGACCTTTCAACCCGGCAGACGCTACGCTGCCACCGGGGCAGACGCTGCACCGGGGCGGACGCTGCCACCGGGGCGGACGCTGCACCGGGGCGGACGCTGACACCGGGGCAGACGCTACACCGGGGCAGACGTTGCCACCGGGGAAGACGCTGACACCGGGGCAGACGCTGACACCGGGGCGGTTATCCATACATCTGCAGATTAGTCGCCGAAAACGCCTGTTTTTGGTGTTTTTAAGTCAACGTTTTCTCTTTGTTTTGTCGCTGCTTTTAACTGAACTATTCACATCTGAAACTGCACTGTAACTTTTATCCATGTATCTTTTTTTCTTTTAATGTTTTAAATGTAAACGTAATTAAACTCCATGACATCCACGAGAGGGACTGCTCGAAAGTAGGATATTTAGGATATCCATCGTAGCCAGGGGTTACGATCAGTCTGTGGGTGAGTTGTACTGAGGAACAAGCATCACAGCGCAGACGGGTGAAAAATAGTGTTCTGGTATCACGGGGCGTTCAGGTAACACTTGGAGACTTTGTTATGGAACGCAAAGCAGGGTAGGGGGCTAGTGCACCCTCCTGAGGGTCCGACTGTGGAGGTCATGCGGTGAAAACAATCTAAATTAACAATCGGGACGGAAATGTTCGGATTTCCAAGAGAGGTTCTGTGAATAAATTAAAAAATCAAGAACCGAAATAATTGAACTAAAGACATTACTTAATAACAAATCACTTTTTAATTGATATCTAAATATGTGTCTGAAGTTACATCCCTTTATGGATTATATGTGATATTATTTTCTGCATGATGATTTGACTTTTATTGTTGTTGTTGTTATTATTGATTGATTTATTTTGTACAGGGTTTTTTCCCTCTAATGTGAATAATAGCAGCTTCATCGAGTTTTTAAATCTTTGGCTAAAAAAACGTGCATTTTAGATAATAAGGATGAAGACACAGGAAGTTACATTTTGGGATATTGGGCGACATAAATACAATTTAATCATTTCTAGCGAATTAAAATCCAATATACTGTTAAAAAAACACCAAATTAACCAGAAGACATTTCTAAAAATCCTCTTAAATGTTTTTCTCCGTCAGTGATTTCTGGATCAACCGCTTCCACTTCATCAGCAGCACACACTAATCATCATCAACACGTCTGCAGATTAGTCACAGAAAATGCCGGGTTTTAGCGTTTAAGTCGAGATGAAGCCTCGGTCCAAAACACGAGGATATTCACTTTAATATCAAATTGACCTCAAAAATCCTCTTAAATCCCGTGTTCCTTCTTCTGAATCCTCTCTTTTCTCTATCCGGGTCTTTCATGATCCTTTTCGCTCATTACCGTCTGTTTTCTGCGCCTCGATGCCCACATTAGCATCTGGTTAGCATGTCTGATGCTAACGAACAGGACAGGCATGACGGGGTTAAACTTCTGATCTGCATGGAGTGCATCAGAGAGTCCGTCCCTCCAGGCGTAATAACCCTCAGAGGCCAACAGCTGATCAGTATCGAGGACATCGGAGGTGTGTGTGTGTGTGTGTGTGTGTGTGTGTGTGTGTGTGTGTGTGTGTGTGTGTGTGTGTGTGGAAGCTGACTGGAACTATGGAGGTAGGAAACGGACTGAGGGTGATTATAAGTCCAGGTTTCTCCAGCACCAAATACAAATCAGTGTGTGTCGGGTACACACTGATTTTTATTTGGTACCACACACACACACACCACACACACACACTGTGACTCAGGAAAGCTGAGTGACAGCTGGTTCAATAACCTGCTCCATGTTTCTATATTGCACCTCCTCCGGACTCAGAGTAATACAGTGAAAGAGAGGCAGAGGAAACACCACACACACACCACACACACCACACACACAACACACACACACACACACACACACACACACACACACACACACACACACACACACAACCACACACAGTCTGCAGGGCTGTTTAATAAAGTGTGTGTGCTGCTGAATGGACAGTGGTGTAGTGGTCGTTGGACCCCACTTATTTGGAGCCCCGCGCTGTCTGCTTATTTGCAATGACAGTGAGTGTGTGTGTGTGTGTGCGTGTTGTGGTGTGTGTGTGTGTGTGTGAGAAAGAGAGCGCCGGGAATAATGCCCAAGCGGTGTGCATACAAGATCCGTTTATTCGCCATGCCTGTGGGCTGGGCCTAATCAGAATCATTTCAAGTCCAGATTCAATGTTGCATAAGTAGGCTATCTTTGTCGTTTCGTTTATTTAATAAGTTAATTTCAAATTTGACAACTTTGGGAATGTTGTTTGTTTGTTATGAGTTTTAAATAAGAGAGAAAGAGGAAGGGGGGAGAGAGAGAGAGGGGGAGAGAGGGGGAGAGAGAGAGAGGGAGAGAGAGAGAGAGAGAGAGAGGGGGGAGAGAGAGAGGGGGGAGAGCGAGGGGGAGAGAGAGGAGAGAGAGAGAGAGAGAGAGGAGAGAGAGAGAGAGAGAGGAGAGAGAGAGAGAGAGAGAGAGAGAGAGAGAGAGGGTGAGAGAGAGAACTGTAGCTCAAGCCTTTATGCAACTGAGGCTATACATAGTTTATGTAACCTATGTGCCGGTGTGTCCATGGTTTAGAGCAGTGACCACCAACTGGCGGCCCGCGGGCCACATCCGGCCCGCCAGACATTCTCATCCGGCCCGCACGACGGGGGTGACTGTGGCGTTGGCGGAGTGGTTACTGCGTTCCACCCATTTCTTGGTTTACAACGTCTCGTGAGTAAGGTACCGGAGTCCAACAGCAGTACCGGAGTCCAACAGAGAGGCAGCAGCTGCGGGACAGTAGACTGCGTACTGCGAAACCTTCCCTCCCCTGAAGAAGAAGTGATCCTTCGTTGTGAAGAGTCTGGTTAATGCGCTACGCACCACAGCAGTAGCCCCGCTGCTAGAGTCCAGCAGAGAGGCAGGAGCTGCGGGACAGTAGCCTAGAAGCAGGGTTGGGTTTGTAACGGAAAACATAACGGCGTTACGTAATCAGAATACAAAAATCAAGTAGGCTAACTGTATTCAGCTGGCGTTACATTTGAAAAACGAGTAATCTGATTGCAGTTACTTTCATAAACCTCAAGTGATACATTTTGGAATACTTATTGGAGTATTGGTGAAAAGTTTCCTCACAAAATGTAATATTCATTACCGGCAGAACTGTGTGCAACACTGCACAGCGCTGCAGCAGGTCGTGAGAGAGAGAGGATGCAGCGTGTCTGTGAGGCCCCCCCCCGCCCCCGCACGCAAGAGAGAGAGATGCAGCGTGTCTGTGAGGCCCCGCCCCCGCACGCAGAGAGAGAGAGATGCAGCGTGTCTGTGAGGCCCCGCCCCCGCACGCAAGAGAGAGAGATGCAGCGTGTCTGTGAGGCCCCGCCCCGCACACAGAGAGAGAGAGATGCAGCGTGTCTGTGAGGCCCCGCCCCCGCACGCATAGAGAGAGAGATGCAGCGTGTCTGTGAGGCCCCGCCCCCGCACGCAGAGAGAGAGAGATGCAGCGTGTCTGTGAGGCCCCGCCCCCGCCCACGCGAGAGAGAGAGATGCTGTCGTGAGGCCCCGCCCCCGACGCAGAGAGAGAGAGATGCAGGTGTCTGTGAGGCCCCGCCCCCGCACGCAGAGAGAGAGAGATGCAGCCCTGTCTGTGAGGCCCCGCCCCCGCACGCAGAGAGAGAGAGATGCAGCGTGTCTGTGAGGCCCCGCCCCCGCACGCAGAGAGAGAGAGATGCAGCGTGTCTGTGAGGCCCCGCCCCCGCACGCAGAGGAGAGAGAGATGCAGCCTGTCTGTGAGGCCCCGCCCCCGCACGCAGAGAGAGAGAGAGAGATGCAAGCGTGTCTGTGAGGCCCCGCCCCCGCACGCAGAGAGAGAGAGATGCAGCGTGTCTGTGAGGCCCCGCCCCCGCACGCAGAGAGAGAGAGAGATGCAGCGTGTCTGTGAGGCCCCGCCCCCGCACGCAGAGAGAGAGAGATGCAGCCTGTCTGTGAGGCCCCGCCCCCGCACGCAGAGAGAGAGAGATGCAGCGTGTCTGTGAGGCCCCGCCCCGCACGCAGAGAGAGAGAGATCTCTTTTAAAATATATTGAAGTTAGAAACGGAGATGGTTGGAGGATAAAATGTGCAAGATAACGTTTATCTAGCATTTCTTTATTGTCGAAATGATGACATTTCATAACGGATGAAATCAAAGTGAACGGCCTGCTGCTGCTGAATGCATGGGGCAAGTGACTGGAAACAGTTTTACAAGTTATTACATCGTTTCAGATGATAAATAATAATGATGATTCATTCTATTTAGGGTGCCTTTCAAAGCACCAAGGACACCTTACGACAGGACAAAGAATGCAGTCCGGGTGATGTTTTTTATGTGGCTACAGATGAGAGAGCTGTCCAGAATGACACCAAGATGTCGTGTTTGAGTTCTTGATAAGCCATGACAACAGTAAAATGAGTGTCTCCTGTTCCCCAAAACATACCCATCTGTTATGGAAAAAGAAAGTATTCCAAAAGTAATCTGAATACTATTTATAAAATTCTGGGCTATATAAAAATCGCTGGCCCGCGATAGTGTCTCTTGGTTACATTTCGGCGCTTGGACAAATGTAGTTGGTGATCCCTGGTTTAGAGTGTGTGTGTGTGTGTGTGTGTGTGTGTGTGTGTGTGTGTGTGTGTGTGTGTGTGTGTGTGTGTGTGTGTGTGTGTTGAGCACAGCGCCTTCGCAGTACAGTAGCTAAAGTAGGACTAAGCATCGCGGTACTTTCTGTAGACCTGCACTTGTGGCCTCGTTTGTGATGACCTCATTAAACTAGCGTCCCCCCAGTGAAAGAATCCCCACTACGCCACTGGGAACGGACCACTGGGAACGGACCACTGGGAACGGACCACTGGGAACGGACATATCGTTTATTGCATGTATTATCATTAGTTTGTGATGCGTGTCCGTGCAGATGTTCCTTCCTTGTAGACTGAGTGCTGAGCTTTGATCAGGAATATTAACCCCTTCCCTCCAGCTGCTGGATCGTTCTCTCCTTCAAAATAAAAGCCCCAAAGCAGCTCTTTTAAAACCAGACAATGGGATTGGGCCTAATGGGAGTTCGTTGGCACGGTAACCAGTTCATTCTGAAAGGAGTCCATTGGACATCGTCCTCTTTTGTCCCGCAGTGATTCACCGACGGCTCTGTGGTCCTGATTGGAAACATCCCGTGTGTTTCTCCACTCCGACTTAAATGTAGAGATGTGGAAACAAGATTTACATGTCGGGGTAAACAACAACAACAACAACAAGGAGGAGGAGGAGGAGGACAGGTGTTTCAGTGTTTGCTAATTCGCTTTTGGAGACAAATTAAAAAAGCTTTCAAAGCCGGAGACACAAAGGTTTCCCCACAGAGCCCATTGTGATCACTAGACTGTGAAGGTATGCTCGTTAACAGAGTGTGCGTGTGTGTGTGTGTGTGTGTGTGTGTGTGTGTGTTTGTGTGTGTGTGTGTGCGTGGAAGGGAAGCAGCTAAAGCAGAAAGAGTGTGTGTGTGCGTGTGTGTGTATGTGCGTGTGTGTGGAAGGGAAGCAGCTAAAGCAGAAAAGAGAGAGAGAGAGAGTGTGTGTGTGTGTGTGTGTGTGTGTGTGTGTGTGTGTGTGTGTGTGCGTGGAAGGGAAGCAGCTAAAGCAGAAAGAGTGTGTGTGTGCGTGTGTGTGTGTATGTGCGTGTGTGTGGAAGGGAAGCAGCTAAAGCAGAAAAGAGAGTGTGTGTGTGTGTGTGTGTGTGTGTGTGTGTGTGTGTGCGTGCGTGTGTGTGTGTGTGTGTGTGCGTGGAAGGGAAGCAGCTAAAGCAGAAAGAGTGTGTGTGTGCGTGTGTGTGTATGTGCGTGTGTGTGGAAGGGAAGCAGCTAAAGCAGAAAAGAGAGAGAGAGAGAGAGAGTGTGTGTGTGTGTGTGTGTGTGTGTGTGTGTGTGCGTGGAAGGGAAGCAGCTAAAGCAGAAAGAGTGTGTGTGTGCGTGTGTGTGTGTGTATGTGCGTGTGTGTGTAAGGGAAGCAGCTAAAGCAGAAAAGAGAGTGTGTGTGTGTGTGTGTGTGTGTGTGTGTGTGTGTGTGTGTGTGTGCGTGCGTGTGTGTGTGTGTGTGGGTGTGGAAGGGGAGCCACTAAAGCAGGCATTAAAAGACAAAGAGAAAGGAAGTGAACATTGACCAATAGAGCTGCAGCGCTGAGACGACTAATTGGTTAATTGGTCGACAGGTCATTTAAAATCCTGATTGATCGTTAAGCCTCTGAAACACACAGATGTGCTTCTTCTCTGTTTAATAACACATCGAACAGAACGAGACATTTAAAGACTTTACGCTGGATTTTGAGAAACTGGACATTTTCTAGACCTTACTATTAATCCAGTAATTGAGATAATGATTAGTTGCCATGGTTTCTTCAGCTGAACGCAAGTTATATTTAACTTAAAGCAAACCTTTTAGGACATTCTAGGGTCTAGTATGCCATGACTGATTGGTCTATAATCTAGACCAGTGCTTCTCAAAGTGTGGTCCGCGGACCTCTGGTGGTCCGTGAGCGCCCCCTAGTGGTCCGCGAGTATATTGGTAACATTTCACATTTGAAATTAATTAATTAATTTGAGTTTTCCGCACTCTCGCGGGAATATCTCCGCAATGGAGCAAGCTTAAGTTTCACTTTTAATTGCATGATATAGCCCCGCGCAACACCTTCATCACACATTTTGCCACTTGTTTGTACCATATTCAGGCGATTTGTAGAAAAAAAAAATCTGTTCTAGAAAAACGATGTAATTTTGGATATTTGTGGAGTTAGGTGGTCCGCGAGTGTTTTTGTATTGGTTAAGTGGTCCTTGGTATGAAAAAGTTTGAGAAACACTGATTTAGCCCAGGCTCTTGAAAGATGGACTTAAGGTGTTTAAATAGCATTTTAAATCTTAATTGATAGTAATTGTACGCCTTTGCTACATAAACAATGCGTTAAGGTGTTTAAATACCAATTAAGGCCTGATTTAGGCCTCTTGAAGGATCTGCAGGACTCCTTGCTGCAACCGCAGAACAAAGACATCCCTGTGTGTCTTTCGTCTCACTTTGGGGAGGACATGGAGTCTTTACCGTAACTTCCTGCACAGAGGAACTGATTCTAAACCGGATGTCAACCTTACAGGGATAAATCTGCCGGCCTCACACACTCCTACACACACACACACACACACACACACACACACACACACACACACACACACACACACACACACACACACACACACACACACACACACACACACACACACACACACACACACACACACACACACACACACACACACACACACACACACACACACACACACACACACACACACACACACACACACACACACACACACACACACACACACACACACACACACACACACACACACACACACACACACACACACAGACAAATAGAAAATGCCTGGCAAGCAGAAACTGAACTTCTGCCCAAAAGTCTGTGAGTCTCACGGGGGACCATCCGAGGGGAGAAAGGCCTCTGTGTGATCCGTCTGCAGGTCCTGACGACACCTCCAGGACTCATCCCAGCCTCTGGGAAGCTGCACAGGAAACAGACCTCTGCAGCGGGAGGTTCATGTCTCCGTCTTGGGAGTGGATTCAGGACTTTATCTCTGGTTTGAATTAACAACGAAGAACATGGAGCGATCTTCAAGTGGACAAAAGCTTGTTTGTAGTAAATGTATCATTAAGTCTCATTTAAGTATATCAACTTCCTTCTCTGGGTTTTTCCCAGTTTCAGTTTGATGTAAGCTCATCGCTCCCAAGCTTCTTCCCTCCTCCGAAACACAGACTGGCTTCATCGAGGAGCCAGCAATCTTCAATACGCCGTCATGTCGAGTTTAAACGAACAGAAAACGCTCCGCATCGTGTCCGTTAAGCTGAACATCTGCCCGTTGTGTTTCACAGCTCGATGGCATCTGAGGAGCATCTTCGGACTGGAATTGGACATGAGGCAGTGAGATGGATCTGAATGAGACGAGACTTTAGAGACCTGCATAATGTCTGCAGCCACGCAAAGCAGTCCTCTCCCATCAGAGACCCTTCAATGCAACACGACTGGCAACTAGATAGGGTTTCAAAATGAAAACGGGAGATAAAACTACTCAAATATATAGATGTTGTCGTTCTTGGATGGTTTTCCTGTCTTTTAGAGTCATATACGAACACGGTGCCTTTACGAGAATAGGTGCTGTTGTCTGGCCGAAAAAACACAACTTTTCTGACTTTTTTTAATCATTAATTTGTGAGTTTTCGTTCCGTAAATCCACCGCTCTGTGAAGGTCTTTTATGTATGTATTTATTTTACCTACAAACCACCGCAGAGAGGCGAAGTCCCGCCCTTCTACTTCCGGTCCATGGGACCTTATTTCGGAAACATCATGCATTGAAGTCAATGGAGAGAGAAAACGTATCTTTCCATCCCGTTTGAATTGTGCCACGAGTTACACACGTGATGTTTGTCAATTTAAAAATAATTTCCACGTCAAAAAAGTCACAGTTTGTCGTAAAACTGTTGAAATATAAGACTATGAAAAATACACAACTAGAAAGACTACAAGTCCCAGAGTCCCGGTCCCGCACGCTGGCTCTCACGGAGCCGACTAACTCCCCGTGTGTGCAGCTCTCAACGCGCCCAGACTTGGCGTGGTTTTAAATGGACAAACATCATATGTGTAACTCGTGGCACAATTCAAACGGGATGGCATGACCCCACCGTACCGTGCTGAGCTGCTACAGCACTACACGCCGAGCCGCCCTCTCCGGTCAGCGGACCAACCGCTCCTGAACGTGCCTAAAACCAGCTCAGAGGGGGCGTGGCTTCTCCGTGGCGGCTCCCGCCCTGTGGAGCGCTCTGCCCCTGGAGACCAGACAGGCCGCCACACCACCTGCTTTTAGATCGCTTCTTAAAACCCACCTCTTCTCCTCAGCGTTTCGACATCTTTTAGAGCGTTGCTTTTTTTGCATTTAAATAGTTTTTTGTTTTTACTTGTTTTACGGTGTGTGTGAGCTTTGTTTTATCTATTTGCCTGTACAGCACTTTGGTCTGGAGGTTTAAAGTGCTTTAGAAATAAAGTTGTATTGTATTGTATCGAAAGATAACTTTTCTCTCTCCATTGACTTCCGGAAGGGAAGGGGCTTCGCCTCTCTATTGAATACGGTTTGAACATGAAAACAAAGGGGATACGACGTTTCTCTGGAGCTCCACAACTCAACGGAATAGTTAGCAGAGTTGCTTTCAGACTTTTAAATGCAGAAATAATGGACGATGAGTTCTTATAAAGTCTTATTAACACACACGAATAACACCTCTCTCATAAGGGCCTTTTCCCCTATGTTTTAAAACAATCACTTTATCATAAAGCTTTACAGAAAACACTTGTAGATAAAGGGTTTATATTTATAGTAGCAGGTTGCTAATAATGTCTTATAATCTTAAATTAGGATTATGAAGCCATTAGGAACTCTTCTATCGTCTTATTAACACAAGAAATACTTTTAAATGCAGAAATAATGGATATTACAGTTTGAATGTGTACAAATAATCTCGTTCTTTAGGGTTTCAAAATGAAAACAAAGCGGATACGAAACTCTTCCTCAGGAGCTCCACAACTCAACGGAATATTAGTGTGAGTTGCTTTCAGACTTTTAATCCTAATTGATAGTATTTTTAAGCCCCTCAAATACGGAGACTTGAAGAACAACATTTTGAACCGACACAACAAGACATTTAGAGACTTTACGTGGATGTTGTTGCTGGTTGTTGACACTTTATAGACCTTAACATTAATCCATTCATTGAGAGAGTTACCGTAGGTCAGAGCCAGTGTTTCCTCAGCAAGTTATGTTTAAGACTCCTATGCATGTGGTACTTTGAATTTGTACGAATGCTCTCGTTCTTTTCCGCTTCTGAAATCTGAAACATGTCATGTTTATATTTTTTAGGAGAGTAAAAGTACTTCTTAATAGCAGGCGGTACAGAAGACTTCATCACAACATTGGATTTGTGGTCTCGAGTTTAGTATTTCATGTGTGTTTCTATTAAATGTAGCCGCGTTCACAACGGAGTACTTTTCCCACAATAGTTCAGCAGAACTACGATACGTCGCGTTCACACCAAAAAGCCCCAGGAACTAAATTAGTTAATAAGAACCGTTGTACCCCCTGTCCAGTCCCTGCTAGAGAGCAGGGGCTTTCGTGGGAGAAAAAGGTTCCCATGTCTGATTGGCTGGGAGGATTGCAAACCACGCCCCGTAACACTCCGGGACCCCCTTGAAAACGAGATGGTGCATCTCAAGGGGTTTATCCCAATGAATAACATTTCTATATACACTCCCAAAAGTTTTGCGAAGCCGCCATTTTATTTCCTCGCATTAGCATTATTAGCATTAGCATTATTAGCATTAGCATTATTAGCATTAGCCCAGCGCAGAAACGCAGAGAGACTAACTTATGGCAACACAAAATAAAACATGGGAGCGGTGGAGATGAGGAGGTGTCGGCGTTCTGGCGATTTACTCGGAAGGCTTCAGTAGAAGCTGCTGGGACTCCCAGCAGCTTCTACTGAAGCCTTCCCCAACTCCGGGGACTTCCGGCCGGGGACTCCGGGGGGCAGTATACGCCGTGAAGTGGTTTGCGGCCTGCCAGTAAACCTAAAGCAGAAGAAGAAGAAGTGACGTCAGCGGCTTCATTTGACTATTCCTCCCGCAGGGACTTTTTCCGGTGTGAACGCGATCTGTACTCATGAACTAAAGTGGGACATGTACTGCGGTGTGAACGCGCCTAATGAGTATTTCTACGCCTCCGCACGAGAGAGCAATGGGAATTCTGGACTGAAAAGCTGTGTCATGTCGGGGCTTTAGGACTCAGTCCCGCACCTTAAAGACGTATTGAAAGCATATGAAAGGGTGTACGACTATTATGTATAAGTGGGAATCAAGTAACTCAGTATTTCTAGAATGAATCAGGTATTTTAAAGTAAAGAAGGAAAGAAATGAGAGCAGAAACACATGTCACATGACCTCCTCACACACACTCTCTTTTGACACTGAAACATGAGAGTAAAAGTACTTCTTAATAGTAGGCGGGACAGAAGAAGTGGACTTCATCACAACATTGGATTTGTGGTCTGGAGTTTGGTCTTTTTTGTGTGTTTCTGTTAAATGTAGACGCAACGGCCCTCGAACATGACTTAGAGATATCACTGGAATAATCCTGACTTATTTACTATTATCTTTCTTTGTTTTTATGTGTTTTATTGACTTTAACGTGGATTTTTTTGTACGTAAAGCTGTTGAAACGTTCTTTCCGTGCGCCGCGTCACCCTCTCAGAGAACGGGGATTTGAACCGCTGCCATGCCAGTTCATTGAAAGTGAAACAAATCCCTCTTTCTGCAGGATTCCGATCATCCGACCTCCTTTCCGTCTGAATGGATCGAAGGCGAAACGCCAGCATGGCAGCTTGACGTTTCCTTCTAAGGAGCATCGGTCATTAACTCCGACTCCTCTAATGGAGCTTTTTAAGTTTAGTTTTAGTTTATAGGCGAGTTTATCTGTACACCGAACAAACTGAAGCATCGACTTTAATTACATGTGGTATGTCACCCAGCTGTTTTAGGCGAGGGGTCGGCACCCCGCGGCTCTCCAGGCCCTCTGCTCCGGCGCCCTTGAGCTGAGACAACAATAAGAAGAAATAAAATAAAAATATTTGTAGGACTATTTATTGCCACGGTTGAAAATGTTTGGTATCTTGTATTTTGAGCTGATACTGACGCATCACTTCAACTGGTCCAGAACTCTGCCGCCCGCATCATCACCAGAACCCCCCCACTCACTGGCTCCCCGTCAAATCCATACCCTCACTCCTCTGTACCTCTCCGACCTCCACCTCACTGCACCCCCCTTCCGTTTAACCACCATGGGGTCTAGAGCCTTCGCCGCTCTGCACCCCCCTTCCGTTTAACCACCATGGGGTCTAGAGCCTTCGCCGCTCTGCACCCCCCTCCCGTCTAACCACCATGGGGTCTAGAGCCTTCGCCGCTCTGCACCCCCCTCCCGTCTGACCACCATGGGGTCTAGAGCCTTCGCCGCTCTGCACCCCCCTCCCGTCTAGCCACCATGGGGTCTAGAGCATTCAGCCGCTCTGCACCCCGCCTGACCACCATGGGGTCTAGAGCCTTCGCCGCTCTGCACCCCCCTCCCGTCTAACCACCATGGGGTCTAGAGCCTTCGCCGCTCTGCACCCCCCTCCCGTCTAACCACCATGAGGTCTAGAGTTTGATTGATTGATTGATTGATTGATATACTGCATTGTCTTGTTTATGTCTCTTATGCTGGTGTTATGTATTGTGTATCTTGTTTTCTATGTGTTTGTACGGCGACCTTGAGAGCGCCTATATAAAATAAATGCATTATTATTATTACATAATTTTTCTTTTTTAACGGTTTTAATTCGGCCAACTAAAATATGCGTCGCATCCTGCTACGGTCCCGCGCCTTTATTCTCCTTATAAGAGTTCTTTGTTGATCATTCGAGGTGAACAGTTTTCTATAATGTAATAAATAATAAATGCAAAAAACCTGTAGTTTTTGTCTATGATGTAACAATATATACAACTTTATAAGCTATCAAATATGTTTTGCGGCTCCAGACGAAACAGGGGGCAAAATGTCTCTTTTGGTCAAAAGGTTCAGAGCCCTGAGAGACGAAATAGGTTCAACTTAATATTATTGCTTTCATCCAACCCAATACAGTGATGTGAAATTTGTTGACATAACACATTTAATTAAAGTCAATGCTTCAGTTTTTTCAGTGTATAGAACCTTTTAAGATATTAACTATATCTAGTTATCTTTTTTTCAGGGTTTTTAAATGGTATTTTAGCTTTTGTTTACATTTGTGTTTAAAGCAATATAAGAAACATCTCTTGAGTGAAACGTTTTCTATAAATGGCGTTAATTTGTATTATTAATGTTAATATTTATTAATTATTTAAACGTTTTTAAAACACAAGGCAAGGCAAGTTTATATACAGCACCTTTCAACACAAGGCAAGTGCTTTACAACAATGAAAGACATTAAGAAAATGGCATTTAAAACATTAAAAACAAAGATAACTAAAAACATATACATGACTAAAAGTTACAGTGCGAGATGTGAATAGTTCAATTGTGTTTTCAGTACCTGCTGCAGGGACTGAACATGAATTCATGCATTTAAAATCTGCCCAGCGACATCATTAAGCTGTTCATTAACCAATCAGATCCTTCACATGTCGGTGAGTCAAACTCCTGCAGAAGCTACGAGATGAACGGAAACTGATTTCCTCGAGAAAAACCTGCCGTTCTTTCTTCTGGAACGAATTTAGAAAAGCTCTCCAGTCCTGATGCAACAACCGTTAAACCTTTTTAGGACATGCATGCGAGACCGATCCTTCATGGCGTCAACCCAAGAGACGGTCGGTCGAGTGCGGTGATGAAATGTGGCCTTTTGAACGATGGATTTAACGCGTTTAGATTTATTACACCTTTCAGGAGCTTTTAAAGGATCTGCAGGACTTCTTGCTGCAGCCGTAGAAAAAAGACATCCCCGTTTGTCTTTCGTTACACTCCGGGGAGGACATGGAGTCTTTACCATAACGTCCTGCACAGAGGAACTGATTTTAAGACCGATGCACGTTGGTCCGGAAATAAAGAACACCGCAAAGACTTGATTTAGTGGCAGCTTTCCTTCTAAAGACATGGCAGTAAAAAGCCCACACATCTCTGTTGTACATGTCTTTCAGTTTAAGTATTCCCCCCACATGTGCATCTGAACTGGCTGAGTGGAGGCGCACTTGTGTCGAGAGAGACAAGAGGTTTCTGAAAGTAAAACGGAAAGAGACAAACAGACATGAAAAGGAAGTCTGTGGACGAGACAGGGAGACACTTGTCTGACTCTCAGAGCTCTTATACAGCCGATCCCATTCAAGAGCTTCGTTACATAATTAGGAGAGGCATTTCCCTTCATGTCTCTCTGGACTGGATGAAGAGGAGGGATGAAGAGGAGGGATGAAGAGGAGGGATGAACCAGAAAGAGAAATCAAGTTCTGGGGTTAGATGGAAATGTCGAGACGGGATATTTGAAGATACCATGTCCTCTTACAAACAGCCTCCATGGTTAGAACGGTGGACGTCCTAGTTTATAGACAAAGACTTGGGATACAAACATGGTGCTTTCGGATGTGCCGTCTACTCTTCGCCAAAAAAACCACTTTATGATTTTTTTGTCCCTTAAATTCACAAGTTGCCCGGCTTTGCTTATTTATTCATTTAACCTACAAACCTGTGTGTGTGTGTGTGTGTGTGTGTGTGTGTGTGTGTGTGTGTGTGTGTGCTCAAACACAGCCCCCCTTGTGACGATGACCTCTTCACACTACATGAACGTCCTGAAAAGTGTGTGTGTACCGTCTCCCGCTAATCTACTCCTGATTGGACATAACACACCATGTGACCTGGCAGCTGGCTGTGGACCAATCAGAGAGCTCCTTCTCCTATGGATTGATGCAATGCAGCTCCTGGATGCAAACGTGGTGGCCAAGCAGGGGGGGAAAGTGTGTGTGAAGTGTGTGTGTGTGTGTGTGTGTGTGTGTGTGTGTGTGTGTGTGTGCAGAGGCAGGAAACATGCAGCACAATGTAAAGACGGGGAGGGGCCAGGAAGGAAGGAAATCCTGCCTGAAACATGGCCCCCGAGACAAAAGACGGAGAATTCTCTGCAGGGCAAGACCCTTAACGGGTGGGGGGGGGGGGGACACAGCAGAAAGTCTGAGACCCTGATCCTACATTCAGGATTTACAGGCTGCTGTCCAGAAGAGACTCGTGGTGAAAATACATTAAATAAACTCCACAATAATGTCTCTTTCCAGGTAATCATGACGTAATGAATCCACCTGCTAACGAGACAGCAACGGGACTCTTCCATGGGATCCAGGTATCGACC
Organism: Chaenocephalus aceratus; assembly: GCA_023974075.1. Classification (NCBI taxonomy): domain Eukaryota; kingdom Metazoa; phylum Chordata; class Actinopteri; order Perciformes; family Channichthyidae; genus Chaenocephalus; species Chaenocephalus aceratus. The sequence continues at coordinate 136,144 of JAMFTG010000434.1, read as the reverse complement.
AGAAACACGTTGGCTACCCCATGCCTCCACTGGACACACACACACACACACACACACACACACACACACACACTCCCTGTCTGTGTGTTAAACTGCAGATTAACACACAGGAAGTGGAGAAAGGAACAAGAGGTCGTGACCTTCAGGGTCATCAGTCGTCTGTCCGGAGAAAACGACCCCTGACCACGTGCCAAAGAAACCCCCTTCATCCCACACACACACACACACACACACACACACACACACACACACACACACACACACACACACACACACACACACACACACACACACACACACACACACACACACACACACACACACACACACACACACACACACACACACACACACACACACACACACACACACACACACACACACACACACACACACACACACACACACACACACACACACACACACACACACACACACACACACACAGTTAATGACCCTCTGTTTTCTCCATTAGTCTCTGTTTCCTGCAGACACTGAACACACACAGACTTCAGGCAGGCAGGCGACCACCGGCATGTTGACCAACAACAACGACTCAAAGCCTCGTAAACATGTCAACAAACAACCGCCAGTGGAGAAAAAGTCAAATAAGTTGCAGGAGAACTCTCCGTCTCTTTCAAACGGTTCCTTGCATCTTTTATTGGGTATTTTCTGCTCCTCGTTCACATTGTCAGGGCCTTTGAAGATTCCTCTGGGTCTTTATTTGCAGCTAAATGTAAAACACCACACATGCAGTACTCGTTAGAAGGCGTCCCTTGATCGATGTTTGAAACCCTCGCGGCGGCTGTGAAGCTGAATCTGAGGGACTAACCGTCCGTCCCCTCGTTCAGACGGTTCTAAGAATGGAGTTCATCGGCTCGTCGTCGTCCAACACAAACACACCGCCCGCTATCTGAGGATGCACTGGTTCATTGTGTGAGACGGGCTGAGACGGCGCTCTGAAGCACCACGGGGACGCGTGTGGGTTTAGATACAACGAAAGTGCAACATGTCTTTAAATGCTGTTTAATGGTAAATGGAATGTACTTATAGCGCTTTATCCCGTCTTTACGACCTCAAAGCGCTTTGCATACGACATGTCGTTCCCCCATTCACACAGAGCAGTGTATGTTAGGACATGCACTAACACGCACACACATTCACACACCGTTGGCCGTCGGGAGCAACTCGGGGTTAAGTATCTTGCCCACAACCTTCTGGTGGAAAGACGACCGTACTCCCTCGCAGCCACAGTCGCCCTTAATATCCGATATCCGTGGGGTTCTGAGTGACAGCGGGGACGACACGGCCCTTCATTTCATCACTCAGTAACCGATTGGTCGGGACATTGTGAAACGTCTCCGTCCTTTTGAGTCTTTAAAAGTTGTTTCATGTAGAAATCTCAGAAAAAGCCGTTTCAGCCCCGAAATATAGACATTTCGTCCGTTATCTGTTTAATATCAGACTGAGTGAAGACGTGTGGGTTCTGCACAGAACAAGACGCTTGAAGACAGAAACGCTGATTTTGAAAACTTGACATGAAACCGTTAATCTATAATTAGAAACACGCGTTCGCTGCATCCCTTTCCCAAAGTAAGATATAACGTGCGTATCCCCGATCAAACCCACTCACACCGCCTCCTCTTGTCCTCCCTGTAGTTTTCCACTACCTTGCAGTATATATTGCGGGGGGGGTGGGGGGGGGGGGGTCAGTAATCTCAGCTCATTGTTCCAGAACATGTCCGACCCTCGGAGGAATTCGTCCTGCAGGAAATATGGTATTCAGGAACAGACGCCCCCCCCCCCCTCACCCCGTGGTACCCTTCACCCCCCCTGAAGTTAAGATGAAGCTATGACCCCCCGCCTCACAGTGGGGGGTCTTTGATCATCCTAATGGCTTAAGTATAATTAACTTCTGCTTGTCTTGTATTGTACTTCTTAAATATATATGTTCACATATATTACACAGTAGTATTCGTGTGTTAATAATCCCACTGAAATAGATTCAGTCAATTCAAGCTTCTGTTTTCAGGACAGCATGTTCAAGTATCAGGAACCATTGACCGACATTTGACTGATGTTTCCAACTTAAGCAGAACGCATGCGGCGATGGACCTCGAGCGGGCGGCCCAGACCTTCTTATATTTCTCCGTCTGAGGCCGTCGGTGAAAAGAGTTTGGCCACCGGTGATCTAAGGGGACTCCCTGCCCCTCAGGTTATATAGCAGCTGATCGTAGAGCGGCAGCCATTAGACGGCTAACAGACCGGAGACTTGTAGAAGAAGTATCACCGCAATAAACCGGATTACATGTTGGACACATCATGCTCGATTGACATGTACTTCTTGCACTACTTTTTATTTCATTTATTTTTGTATTTAATGATATATGTTGCTCAGGTCCGAAGATATGTTGTTTCAAATGTCTTTATTCCAGTTTATTTAAAAATAAAATTACACCAGACGGTTCATGTATTGGTAGCCATTTGTCCCCTCGATGAACCGCTGGATTATTTAAAACGATTCCTATTTCCAGCTGTAGGTAAGAGTGACTGCATGTCTTTTCTTAATCACCTTTAAAGCTTCTTTTTCAGGGTTTATTTTACACCAAACTATTAACTGATTGGCAGCAAATTAGATTATTTTTAATAATTCCTATTTCCTTTGTTTATATCCAATAAGGTTGATATCTGTTGGTTTCTGACCGACAGAAGGGAAGCAGCTACGCTTTGAGTTCATCCTCGAGTGACCTTTTGGTGAGAGAGTGGTGTTCGTCTCAGTTTCTCCACGCCTGCAGATGTCTTTGTGTAAAACATGTGTTTTCAGCCCAAATCTGTTTTATATCGTATTACATGAATATCTTGACGAAACAAGACATTTAGCAAAATATTCGATAGCAAATTATCCCCTAGATTATTTAAAACGATTCCTATTTCCAGCTGTAGATAAAAGCTTCTTTATCAGCTGCTGAGTTTCTGTCAGATCTCAGTCTGATGCCTCCCACAGAGTTTCCTCTGAATCCCACTCCCAGCACCACAGGGGGGGGGGGGGGGGCACTGCATTCCCAAAACCCCCCAAATCAGGACAGAGGACACATCTCCTCCTCCACATCCACTGATGCTTTGCTAAAAGTCAGAAAGTAGCTGTTAAAGTACACACATCCTTTCCTCAAGTAGAAGTACACACATCCTTTACTCAAGTAGAAGTACACACATCCTTTCCTCAAGTAGAAGTACACACATCCTTTCCTCAAGGAGAAGTACACACATCCTTTCCTCAAGTAGAAGTACACTCATCCTTTACTCAAGTAGAAGTACACACATCCTTTACTCAAGTAGAAGTACACACATCCTTTCCTCAAGTAGAAGTACACACATCCTTTCCTCAAGTAGAAGTACACACATCCTTTCCTCAATTAGAAGTACACACATCCTTTCCTCAAGTAGAAGTACACACATCCTTTCCTCAAGTAGAAGTACACACATCCTTTCCTCAGGTAGAAGTACACACATCCTTTCCTCAAGTTGAAGTACACACATCCTTTACTCAAGTAGAAGTACACACATCCTTTCCTCAAGTAGAAGTACACACATCCTTTCCTCAAGTAGAAGTACACTCATCCTTTACTCAAGTAGAAGTACACGCATCCTTTCCTCAAGTAGAAGTACACGCATCCTTTCCTCAAGTAGAAGTACACGCATCCTTTCCTCAAGTAGAAGTACACGCATCCTTTCCTCAAGTAGAAGTACACGCGTCCTTTCCTCAAGTAGAAGTACACACGTCCTTTCCTCAAGTAGAAGTACACGCATCCTTTACTCAAGTAGAAGTACACACATCCTTTCCTCAAGTAGAAGTACACACATCCTTTACTCAAGTAGAAGTACACACATCCTGTACTCAAGTAGAAGTACACACATCCTTTACTCAAGTAGAAGTACACTCATCCTTTACTCAAGTAGAAGTACACACATCCTTTCCTCAAGTAGAAGTACACACATCCTGTACTCAAGTAGAAGTACACACATCCTTTACTCAAGTAGAAGTACACACATCCTTTACTCAAGTAGAAGTACACACATCCTTTACTCAAGTAGAAGTACACACATCCTTTACTCAAGTAGAAGTACACACATCCTTTACTCAAGTAGAAGTACACACATCCTTTACTCAAGTAGAAGTACACACATCCTTTACTCAAGTAGAAGTACACACATCCTGTACTCAAGTAGAAGTACACACATCCTTTACTCAAGTAGAAGTACACACATCCTGTACTCAAGTAGAAGTACACACATCCTTTCCTCAAGTAGAAGTACACACATCCTTTCCTCAAGTAGAAGTACAGATACTCGTGTTTAAAAATACTCTGGTAGAAGTAGAAGTACTGACTAAACTTCTTTACTCAAGTGAAAGTAAAGAGGCTTTGAAGTGTCCTTCAGTAAAAAGATAGTTACCGATGGATGGCGTCACTAGAGGCCGAGCTTCTCCATCTTGCAGAAAGCATCTCTTTAAATCTTGGAGTTCACAAATCTTAGTGGACAAAAACCAAAACCAGCGCTGAGTTCACGTCTCGACAAATACTAATATGTTTTCAACCAATCAGATCAGTTCCAGTAATCGACTAGCGGGAGTTCCTCCATAGAGAATCTTGTTTTGATCAGAGAAGCACCTGCAGAGCACGTACTGGACTGACCAGACCAGACCCTCCCTTTAGTATCTTTACAAGAGTCTCTCCAGGATCCACCTGCACCGAGTCTGGCTCCACCTGCACCGAGTCTGGATCCACCCGCACCGAGTCTGGATCCACCCGCACCGAGTCTGGATCCACCCGCACCGAGTCTGGATCCACCTGCACCGAGTCTGGCTCCACCTGCACCGAGTCTGGACTCCACCTGCACCGAGTCTGGATCCACCTGCACCGAGTCTGACTCCACCTGCACCGAGTCTGGATCCACCCGCACCGAGTCTGGATCCACCCGCACCGAGTCTGGATCCACCCGCACCGAGTCTGACTCCACCCGCACCGAGTCTGGATCCACCCGCACCGAGTCTGGATCCACCCGCACCGAGTCTGACTCCACCCGCACCGAGTCTGGATCCACCCGCACCGAGTCTGGACTCCACCCGCACCGAGTCTGGATCCACCTGCACCGAGTCTGACTCCACCTGCACCGAGTCTGGATCCACCTGCACCGAGTCTGACTCCACCTGCACCGAGTCTGGATCCACCTGCACCGAGTCTGACTCCACCTGCACCGAGTCTGGATCCACCTGCACCGAGTCTGGATCCACCCGCACCGAGTCTGGATCCACCCGCACCGAGTCTGACTCCACCCGCACCGAGTCTGGATCCACCTGCACTGAGTCTGACTACTGCGGTCAAGCCAGCCTCCACTTGGGAAAACACAGTCAAGCCAGCCCGCACGTGATATTGGGGTGCGCGAATATTAGAAGCATTACGGTAAAATCACAGCGCTTACTCGGTCAATAACAAAAGCACCTATAAAAACAAACCAAACATATTAAATTAAGAAATATGTACTATATAATGTGATCAATAATTATTTAAAACAAACTACGTATAACTACCACGAGTAAATGTAAAATGTAAGGAGTTTCAAAATAAAAGTCCTTTGAAATCTCATATTGAAATCTCATATATGAGCTATCAGCCCTGTGTTTAGATCAGAATAAAACGAAATCTCTCCCTGATGCAAGACTCATCTCACTGCAGGGTGATAGAAGGACACCCCATCTACTCACTCAGAAAAAATCAGGACATTCTGATGTGGAGTTTCAAAATAAAAGACCTTTGAAATCCCATATATGAGCTATCAGCCCTGTGTTTAGATAAGAATAAAACGAAATCTCTCCCTGATGCAAGACTCATCTCACTGCAGGGTGATAGAAGGACACCCCATCTACTCACCCCAAAAAGATCAGGACATTCTGATGTGGAGTTTCAAAATAAAAGACCTTTGAAATCCCATATATGAGCTATCAGCCCTGTGTTTAGATAAGAATAAAACGAAATCTCTCCCTGATGCAACACTCATCTCACTGCAGGGGGTGATAGAAGGACACCCCATCTACTCACCCAGAAAAAATCAGGACTTTCTGATGTGGAGTTTCAAAATAAAAGACCTTTGAAATCCCATATATGAGCTATCAGCCCTGTGTTTAGATAAGAATAAAACGAAATCTCTCCCTGATGCAACACTCATCTCACTGCAGGGTGATAGAAGGACACCCCATCTACTCACCCAGAAAAAATCAGGACATTCTGATGTGGAGTTTCAAAATAAAAGACCTTTGATATCCCATATATGAGCTATCAGCCCTGTGTTTAGATAAGAATAAAACGAAATCTCTCCCTGATGCAAGACTCATCTCACTGCAGGGTGATAGAAGGACACCCCATCTACTCACCCCAAAAAGATCAGGACATTCTGATGTGGAGTTTCAAAATAAAAGACCTTTGAAATCCCATATATGAGCTATCAGCCCTGTGTTTAGATAAGAATAAAACGAAATCTCTCCCTGATGCAACACTCATCTCACTGCAGGGGGTGATAGAAGGACACCCCATCTACTCACCCAGAAAAAATCAGGACTTTCTGATGTGGAGTTTCAAAATAAAAGACCTTTGAAATCCCATATATGAGCTATCAGCCCTGTGTTTAGATAAGAATAAAACGAAATCTCTCCCTGATGCAACACTCATCTCACTGCAGGGTGATAGAAGGACACCCCATCTACTCACCCAGAAAAAATCAGGACATTCTGATGTGGAGTTTCAAAATAAAAGACCTTTGATATCCCATATATGAGCTATCAGCCCTGTGTTTAGATAAGAATAAAACGAAATCTCTCCCTGATGCAACACTCATCTCACTGCAGGGTGATAGAAGGACACCCCATCTACTCACCCAGAAAGAATCAGGACATTCTGATGTGGAGTTTCAAAATAAAAGACCTTTGAAATCCCATATATGAGCTATCAGCCCTGTGTTTAGATAAGAATAAAACGAAATCTCTCCCTGATGCAAGACTCATCTCACTGCAGGGTGATAGAAGGACACCCCATCTACTCACCCAGAAAAAATCAGGACATTCTGATGTGGAGTTTCAAAATAAAAGACCTTTGAAATCCCATATATGAGCTATCAGCCCTGTGTTTAGATAAGAATAAAACGAAATCTCTCCCTGATGCAACACTCATCTCACTGCAGGGGGTGATAGAAGGACACCCCATCTACTCACCCAGAAAAAATCAGGACTTTCTGATGTGGAGTTTCAAAATAAAAGACCTTTGAAATCCCATATATGAGCTATCAGCCCTGTGTTTAGATAAGAATAAAACGAAATCTCTCCCTGATGCAACACTCATCTCACTGCAGGGTGATAGAAGGACACCCCATCTACTCACCCAGAAAGAATCAGGACATTCTGATGTGGAGTTTCAAAATAAAAGACCTTTGAAATCCCATATATGAGCTATCAGCCCTGTGTTTAGATAAGAATAAAACGAAATCTCTCCCTGATGCAACACTCATCTCACTGCAGGGTGATAGAAGGACACCCCATCTACTCACCCAGAAAAAAATCAGGACATTCTGATGTGGAGTTTCAAAATAAAAGACCTTTGAAATCCCATATATGAGCTATCAGCCCTGTGTTTAGATAAGAATAAAACGAAATCTCTCCCTGATGCAAGACTCATCTCACTTCAGGGTGATAGAGGGACAGCCCATCTACTCACCCAGAAAAAATCAGGACATTCTGATGTGGAGTTTCAAAATAAAAGACCTTTGAAATCCCATATATGAGCTATCAGCCCTGTGTTTAGATAAGAATAAAACGAAATCTCTCCCTGATGCAAGACTCATCTCACTGCAGGGTGATAGCAGCACAGCCCATCTACTCACCCAGAAAAAATCAGGACATTCTGATGTGGAGTTTCAAAATAAAAGACCTTTGAAATCCCATATATGAGCTATCAGCCCTGTGTTTAGATAAGAATAAAACGAAATCTCTCCCTGATGCAACACTCATCTCACTGCAGGGGGTGATAGAAGGACACCCCATCTACTCACCCAGAAAAAATCAGGACTTTCTGATGTGGAGTTTCAAAATAAAAGACCTTTGAAATCCCATATATGAGCTATCAGCCCTGTGTTTAGATAAGAATAAAACGAAATCTCTCCCTGATGCAACACTCATCTCACTGCAGGGTGATAGAAGGACACCCCATCTACTCACCCAGAAAAAATCAGGACATTCTGATGTGGAGTTTCAAAATAAAAGACCTTTGATATCCCATATATGAGCTATCAGCCCTGTGTTTAGATAAGAATAAAACGAAATCTCTCCCTGATGCAACACTCATCTCACTGCAGGGTGATAGAAGGACACCCCATCTACTCACCCAGAAAGAATCAGGACATTCTGATGTGGAGTTTCAAAATAAAAGACCTTTGAAATCCCATATATGAGCTATCAGCCCTGTGTTTAGATAAGAATAAAACGAAATCTCTCCCTGATGCAAGACTCATCTCACTGCAGGGTGATAGAAGGACACCCCATCTACTCACCCAGAAAAAATCAGGACATTCTGATGTGGAGTTTCAAAATAAAAGACCTTTGAAATCCCATATATGAGCTATCAGCCCTGTGTTTAGATAAGAATAAAACGAAATCTCTCCCTGATGCAAGACTCATCTCACTTCAGGGTGATAGAGGGACAGCCCATCTACTCACCCAGAAAAAATCAGGACATTCTGATGTGGAGTTTCAAAATAAAAGACCTTTGAAATCCCATATATGAGCTATCAGCCCTGTGTTTAGATAAGAATAAAACGAAATCTCTCCCTGATGCAAGACTCATCTCACTGCAGGGTGATAGCAGCACAGCCCATCTACTCACCCAGAAAAAATCAGGACATTCTGATGTGGAGTTTCAAAATAAAAGACCTTTGAAATCCCATATATGAGCTATCAGCCCTGTGTTTAGATAAGAATAAAACGAAATCTCTCCCTGATGCAACACTCATCTCACTGCAGGGGGTGATAGAAGGACACCCCATCTACTCACCCAGAAAAAATCAGGACTTTCTGATGTGGAGTTTCAAAATAAAAGACCTTTGAAATCCCATATATGAGCTATCAGCCCTGTGTTTAGATAAGAATAAAACGAAATCTCTCCCTGATGCAAGACTCATCTCACTGCAGGGTGATAGCAGCACAGCCCATCTACTCACCCAGAAAAAATCAGGACATTCTGATGTGGAGTTTCAAAATAAAAGACCTTTGAAATCCCATATATGAGCTATCAGCCCTGTGTTTAGATAAGAATAAAACGAAATCTCTCCCTGATGCAACACTCATCTCACTGCAGGGGGTGATAGAAGGACACCCCATCTACTCACCCAGAAAAAATCAGGACTTTCTGATGTGGAGTTTCAAAATAAAAGACCTTTGAAATCCCATATATGAGCTATCAGCCCTGTGTTTAGATAAGAATAAAACGAAATCTCTCCCTGATGCAACACTCATCTCACTGCAGGGTGATAGAAGGACACCCCATCTACTCACCCAGAAAAAATCAGGACATTCTGATGTGGAGTTTCAAAATAAAAGACCTTTGATATCCCATATATGAGCTATCAGCCCTGTGTTTAGATAAGAATAAAACGAAATCTCTCCCTGATGCAACACTCATCTCACTGCAGGGTGATAGAAGGACACCCCATCTACTCACCCAGAAAGAATCAGGACATTCTGATGTGGAGTTTCAAAATAAAAGACCTTTGAAATCCCATATATGAGCTATCAGCCCTGTGTTTAGATAAGAATAAAACGAAATCTCTCCCTGATGCAACACTCATCTCACTGCAGGGTGATAGAAGGACACCCCATCTACTCACCCAGAAAAAAATCAGGACATTCTGATGTGGAGTTTCAAAATAAAAGACCTTTGAAATCCCATATATGAGCTATCAGCCCTGTGTTTAGATAAGAATAAAACGAAATCTCTCCCTGATGCAAGACTCATCTCACTTCAGGGTGATAGAGGGACAGCCCATCTACTCACCCAGAAAAAATCAGGACATTCTGATGTGGAGTTTCAAAATAAAAGACCTTTGAAATCCCATATATGAGCTATCAGCCCTGTGTTTAGATAAGAATAAAACGAAATCTCTCCCTGATGCAAGACTCATCTCACTGCAGGGTGATAGCAGCACAGCCCATCTACTCACCCAGAAAAAATCAGGACATTCTGATGTGGAGTTTCAAAATAAAAGACCTTTGAAATCCCATATATGAGCTATCAGCCCTGTGTTTAGATAAGAATAAAACGAAATCTCTCCCTGATGCAACACTCATCTCACTGCAGGGTGATAGAAGGACACCCCATCTACTCACCCCAAAAAAATCAGGACATTCTGATGTGGAGTTTCAAAATAAAAGACCTTTGAAATCCCATATATGAGCTATCAGCCCCGTGTTTAGATAAGAATAAAACGAAATCTCTCCCTGATGCAACACTCATCTCACTGCAGGGGGTGATAGAAGGACACCCCATCTACTCACCCAGAAAAAATCAGGACTTTCTGATGTGGAGTTTCAAAATAAAAGACCTTTGAAATCCCATATATGAGCTATCAGCCCTGTGTTTAGATAAGAATAAAACGAAATCTCTCCCTGATGCAACACTCATCTCACTGCAGGGTGATAGAAGGACACCCCATCTACTCACCCAGAAAAAATCAGGACATTCTGATGTAGAGTATCAAAATAAAAGACCTTTGAAATCCCATATATGAGCTATCAGCCCTGTGTTTAGATAAGAATAAAACGAAATCTCTCCCTGATGCAACACTCATCTCACTGCAGGGTGATAGAAGGACACCCCATCTACTCACCCAGAAAAAAATCAGGACATTCTGATGTGGAGTTTCAAAATAAAAGACCTTTGAAATCCCATATATGAGCTATCAGCCCTGTGTTTAGATAAGAATAAAACGAAATCTCTCCCTGATGCAAGACTCATCTCACTTCAGGGTGATAGAGGGACAGCCCATCTACTCACCCAGAAAAAATCAGGACATTCTGATGTGGAGTTTCAAAATAAAAGACCTTTGAAATCCCATATATGAGCTATCAGCCCTGTGTTTAGATAAGAATAAAACGAAATCTCTCCCTGATGCAAGACTCATCTCACTGCAGGGTGATAGCAGCACAGCCCATCTACTCACCCAGAAAAAATCAGGACATTCTGATGTGGAGTTTCAAAATAAAAGACCTTTGAAATCCCATATATGAGCTATCAGCCCTGTGTTTAGATAAGAATAAAACGAAATCTCTCCCTGATGCAACACTCATCTCACTGCAGGGTGATAGAAGGACACCCCATCTACTCACCCCAAAAAAATCAGGACATTCTGATGTGGAGTTTCAAAATAAAAGACCTTTGAAATCCCATATATGAGCTATCAGCCCCGTGTTTAGATAAGAATAAAACGAAATCTCTCCCTGATGCAACACTCATCTCACTGCAGGGGGTGATAGAAGGACACCGCATCTACTCACCCAGAAAAAATCAGGACTTTCTGATGTGGAGTTTCAAAATAAAAGACCTTTGAAATCCCATATATGAGCTATCAGCCCTGTGTTTAGATAAGAATAAAACGAAATCTCTCCCTGATGCAACACTCATCTCACTGCAGGGTGATAGAAGGACACCCCATCTACTCACCCAGAAAAAATCAGGACATTCTGATGTAGAGTATCAAAATAAAAGACCTTTGAAATCCCATATATGAGCTATCAGCCCTGTGTTTAGATAAGAATAAAACGAAATCTCTCCCTGATGCAACACTCATCTCACTGCAGGGTGATAGAAGGACACCCCATCTACTCACCCAGAAAAAAATCAGGACATTCTGATGTGGAGTTTCAAAATAAAAGACCTTTGAAATCCCATATATGAGCTATCAGCCCTGTGTTTAGATAAGAATAAAACGAAATCTCTCCCTGATGCAAGACTCATCTCACTTCAGGGTGATAGAGGGACAGCCCATCTACTCACCCAGAAAAAATCAGGACATTCTGATGTGGAGTTTCAAATAAAAGACCTTTGAAATCCCATATATGAGCTATCAGCCCTGTGTTTAGATAAGAATAAAACGAAATCTCTCCCTGATGCAAGACTCATCTCACTGTAGGGTGATAGAAGGACAGCCCATCTACTCACCCAGAAAAAATCAGGACATTCTGATGTGGAGTTTCAAAATAAAAGACCTTTGAAATCCCATATATCAGAATGTCCTGATTTTTTCTGGGTGAGTAGATGGGGTGTCCTTCTATCACCCTGCAGTGAGATGAGTGTTGCATCAGGGAGAGATTTTATTTTATTCTTATCTAAACACAGGGCTGATAGCTCATATATGGGATTTCAAAGGTCTTTTATTTTGAAACTCCACATCAGAATGTCCTGATTTTTTCTGGGTGAGTAGATGGGGTGTCCTTCTATCACCCTGCAGTGAGATGAGTCTTGCATCAGGGAGAGATTTCGTTTTATTCTTATCTAAACACAGGGCTGATAGCTCATATATGAGATTTCAATATGAGATTTCAAAGGACTTTTATTTTGAAACTCCTTACATTTTACATTTACTCGTGGTAGTTATACGTGGTTTGTTTTAAATAATTATTGATCACATTATATAGTACATATTTCTTAATTTAATATGTTTGGTTTGTTTTTATAGGTGCTTTTGTTATTGACCGAGTAAGCGCTGGGATTTTACCGTAATGCTTCTAATATTCGCGCACCCCAATATCACGTGCGGGCTGGCTTGACTGTGTTTTCCCACGTGGAGGCTGGCTTGACCGCAGTGTCTGACTCCACCTGCACCGAGTCTGACTCCACCTGCACCGAGTCTGGATCCACCCGCACCGAGTCTGACTCCACCCGCACCGAGTCTGGATCCACCTGCACCGAGTCTGGATTTACAGCTAATTTCCAGATTAATAAATCAATAGTTTGGTGAAACAAAAGTCCGTCAAAGTTCCTGAAACTCCAAAGATATTCACTTAAAATAATAAAAGCAGCATTTTCTGACATATTTGCATTAAAACTACTTAAACGATGAATACATTATCATCATCTTTATTTAAAGATTATTATATAAACAAATAGATTGTTTCTCAGCGTCAGAGTCCCGCAGAAGCCTGAGTATGAAATACAGATGCATTCCAGTTGTTTTAGGAGTTTTAAAGTGAAGAACAACAACTGGACTGTGACTTGGAGCACACCGGGCATCGAGAGAGAATGCTCACTCAAACAGAAAACTAACTACATTGGATTTAGAGGTTTATGTGAGTTATCGTCTCGTGTCTTCCTCCCAGACCCCCCACTGTGAGGATTACACTCCTCTGGCTGAAGCTCACACATGCCTGCTTTCACAATGTCACCCCGTCCGCCTGATGGATCAATCCCTCCACCCCAGAGACCAGCACGTCTCCCAGTATGGGGAGGAAGTGCTGCCACTTGTTGCTGCAGCCTCACGCAGTCTGCATACTAAACAGCAGCCCGGGATAGTTCGAGCTTTTTGGGCTTCTTTTACTCACCGCGAGGAACTCCAGGGTTTGCACATAGTCCCGCTCCGTGTGCAGCAGCTCGCTGAGGACGCACACCCGGAGCCGGAGCTGCTTCTCCGGGCTTTCCTCCGTCATGGTGAGGAGGTTCATGCAACAAATAATAATCCTGTAATATGTATTAAATCCTGCAGAAGAAAGTTTCCCCTCAGCCTTCAGAGGAGGGAGATGCGCAGCATGGTCCGGGGTCTGCAGGAAGGGGACTTTAAATAAATAAAAGTCCACAGAAGAGAGAGGAGTGGGCAACAAGTGCACAGAAAGTTATTTCCATGTGACTAAAGTCTGCATCCTCAATCCTGGCTCCACAGATTCACTGCAGAGGAGCGATGTCAAGCTGCTAGTGCGTAAACAAGGCGACTTCCGGGTGTGGATTTCAGAATAAAAGAGCAGCAACAGGTTTGATAACTAAAACACCAATTTACACATTCAGACTAAGTGTTTTCATGACCAAACAGAGCTTTTATAATGTAGTAGCATTACTGGTGGAAACAACGGGAAGTAAGAGAGTGCTACATTCCTAGTTTTATGTTATGTATTCTTTTATTTTGAAGGAACAGCTAATAGACTTCTGGGATTTTTGTCTTTCTTTCCCGAAAAGTTCACAAACTCTATTTCCTTTATACAAAATATTTAACAAATGCTAATGAGGATGTATTGAATTGGACAAAAATAATATTGTATTGATAATTTTGTTAAATGTACGTGCTACAAAAAGTGTAAATAAGATCACTTTCGGCTGCGGTTTTCAGAATAAAAGAGCAGCAACAGGTTTGACAACTAAAACACCAACTAACTGTTTATATGATCAAAAAGAGTATTTATAATCTAGTAGCATTACTGGTGGAGACAACAGGAAGCAAGAGAGTGATACACTGCCTGAATTAATAGTCCATATGACTTTTATTTATTATCTTGTCTTATTTTGAAGGAGCAATTTCTTGGATTTTTGACTTTCTTTCCTGAAATGTTCACAAACTCCATTTATTTTTATTTAAAATATATTAAAATTATAATAAATAATATATTTAATTTAAAAACGGTTTTAATAAAACTGGATAAAGATAGGACTTAAAAAAAAAAGTTTGCTAAATGTACATGTTATAAAAAGTGTAAACAAACCGACTTCCGGCTGCGGTTTTCAGAATAAAAGAGCAGCAACAGGTTTGAAAACAACATGATAATAATAGAGTATACTTTGATTGAATACAAGCAGGACATTAATAATTAACCTGCTGAAATGATGCTTTATATTACTTTTAATTGATATATTACTTTTATTTTGAAGGAACAACACCTGAAATGTCCTAAATGCAAAACATAAACAATTAATGCATTCGATGTTATTGAGCATTTGGTTTACCTGAGGAGCTCCAGAGCAGTATATATTGTAGAAATTAATTCAAACCGCCACCTTGACCCTGTAAGCTACACTTAGAGTATTTAGGTGGTTTTATTTGAGTTAAATATCGTCCTCCACATTGACCACGATGCAGTATCACTACCACAGCCTGGTCACTACAAGTACACCATGAATGGAGTAATGCCGCTTCACTATAATCGCTTTCTGTCTCCACATAATAAAGCACGCAGCAGTCGGTTAACGAAGAGCAGTCAGAAAGCTGTGTGTGTGTGTGTGTGTGTGTGTGTGTGTGTGTGTGTGTGTGTGTGTGTGTGTGTGTGTGTGTGTGTGTGTGTGTGTGTGTGTGTGTGTGTGTGTGTGTGTGTGTGTGTGTGTGTGTGTGTGTGTGTGTGCATGATGGATGGTCTGATGGGGGGAGCCTGCAGGACACCAGGCCTTTTACTTTATTAATCTCTGTAGTACTCCATAAATACAGGTTAGACTTTGTGAGATGAGGACAGGTCAATGTTGACATGTAGTGCCCTCTGGTGGAGTGTGGTGGTACTGCATACTCTAGGTATTATATTGCAATGTGTGTTTGGTGCCAGCAGGGGGCGACACACTTCCAGATTCCATTGTGCATCCTCTGCTGGAGGCCTTCATGCAGATGGGACACACATTAACAACTTCTGTCTTTATTGAAGGATTGCAGTCTGAGAATAAAGTTTAATCGTATGGTATAAAATGGAGGAAACTCACTTTATGGAAGTAAGGGAGATCACATTTTAAGAAATATATAAATTCTAGTCTTCATATGGGTGTTGGTTTTCATTCAGTAGAGGTTTGACTATACCATATTAACATTTTAGATGTATATATTCATATCAAGCCTTTCAAATCCCGCATTTAACACCGAGACATTTTCTCATTTTCAACGATTTTCCATCAAAATCAATCATTGAGTTGAGATAATGAGGCAGTGGTGCAAGTTTGGAAATAAGTTATATATATACTAAACTACACGAAGAAAGAAAGAATTTGGCGAGAGTTTTGTTGGAAAAACCTCATACGGTTTTTCATCACTCCAGCCCAGAAGAGACATTACACTAATTCCTCTGCATGCTGGCGACAGTGTGGATGCCTTATGGCAAACCATTTTCATATATTCTGGTCTTGCACATCATTGAATCCTTTCTGGCAGCAGGTTCATGGAGTTTTACAAAAAGTTTTTCAGGTAGACATTCCATTTAAATTTGAATCGTTATATTTGAGTGCTTTACCACCAGAAATGTTTTCCTCTGAAGATAGATATCTGTTTCGAGTCTTGAGTGCTGCTTGCAAGAAGGCCATCACCAGAATGTGGTTAAAACCAGGAAAACCTGCTTTGGATGAGTGGATTGACATCGTGTATGATATTTTTAAGATGGAAAGGATAACCCTTGCTTTGAGACTGCAACAGGGAATCTTTTTGTCAAGATGGGAAAAATGGATAACATATGTTACACCAATACGACCATCATTTGTCTAGAAGGGACTTTTATATATTTTTGTTTTTAGTATTTTTTATTTCTATGCCCCCCTTGTTTGAATAAGTTGTAGGTACACCCCATAACCCTGTTCGTGTTTATGTTCTTTCTATATGTCATAGCATGTTTGACGGTCAGTGAGGCCTGCATCTGTATTATCCCCAAATATGTACGTTTGATTTGTGGTTTTACTGTTAACTACAGAAGGCTTACAGAGAATATTGTATTATCTATGACTGTAAACATGTGAAAAGCTGAATAAAAAGAGAATTAAAAAAAAAAAAAAGAGAAAGAGAAAGAATTAAACATTTATTTTGTATTTTACCAAGACCATATCGTGCCTTGTGATGTGCTTCCGTGTACAAAAGTGATCCATTTGTAATAAAACATAAAATAAATAACTCTTTTGAGGATGCAGTCTTTGTGTTCTGGACCCTCGGAGGCCATCAGCTGATCCTGCAATCCAACAGATCTTAAGTCTCACACCGAGTGTATTTCCTGACTAAGTGTTCGTGGATCTGATCCCAGTTTCTGCACCCAGCCTGTAGAGGTTAGTGGTGAACCAGATTCTTCAGGGTTTCATATCAGCCGCTCCGCAGCAGGTACGTTTCAGAATCCAGATTGTACTCTACGGCGGCGGAGCGTGCCGGCCTGCCGCTGCCACCGAGGCCGGTGAGCCGCCTGCGTCAGGGCTTCTACGGCCCGGCCCTTCGTTTCACCCCCCCTGCCAGACATCCGGCGATGTGCGGAGGCAACGTGGCGACAGCCTCTGAAGACGAAGGCCAAAGAACCATCATTCTGGTCGTGTAAATGTCCTGCCTCTGAGTGTGCAATGTAATCAAGAAGCCCACTGTTCAGGGTGCGCGCTGGAGGTGTAAGAAGAAAATAAGATGATATTACTTTAAGAATTTTGCCCTCAGCAGCAATGAGGGTCGGCCCTTGATGGTAGGGGTGGAAGCGGGTTCTCTACAGACCCTGGTGGCAGCAGCTCCCACCACCTTTTTATACAGGGTATATAATTTATCCATCCATCCATCCATCTTCTCCCGCTTATCCGTGGTCGGGTCGCGGGGGTAGCAGTTCCAGCAGAGAGCCCCAAACTTTCTTTTCCCTGGCGACATCAACCAGCTCTGACTGGGGGATCCCAAGGCGCTCCCAGGCCAGCGAAGAGATATAATCCCTCCACCTGGTCCTAGGTCTACCCCTCGGTCTCTTCCCAGCTGGACGTGCCTGGAACACCTCCCTAGGGAGGCGCCCAGGTGGCATCCTAACTAGGTGCCCGAACCACCTCAACTGGCTTCTTTCGACGCGAAGGAGGAGCGGCTCAACTCCGAGTCCCTCCCTGATGACCGAACTTCTCACCTTATCTCTAAGGGAGACACCAGCCACCCGGCGGAGGAAACCCATCTCGGCCGCTTGTATCCGCGATCTCGTTCTTTCGGTCATGACCCATCCTTCATGACCATAGGTGAGGGTAGGAACGAAAATGGCCCGGTAGACAGAGAGCTTTGCCTTCTGGCTCAGCTCCCTTTTCGTCACAACGGTGCGGTAAAGCGACTGCAGTACCGCTCCCGCTGCTCCGATTCTCCGGCCCATCTCACGCTCCATTGTTCCCTCACTCGAGAACAAGACCCCGAGATACTTGAACTCCTTCACTTGGGGTAAGGACTCATTCCCTACTTGGAGTGGACAGTCCATCGGTTTCCTGCTGAGAACCATGGCCTCAGATCTGGAGGTGCTGATCCTCATCCCAGCCGCTTCACACTCGGTTGCGAACCGATCCAGTGAGTGCTGAAGGTCGCAGACCGATGAAGCCATCAGAACCACATCATCTGCAAAAAGCAGTGGTGCAATCCTTAGTCCACCGAACTGCAGACCCCCCCCCCCACGACTACGCCTCGAAATCCGATCCATGTATATTACAAACAGGATTGGTGACAAAGCGCAGCCCTGGCGGAGGCCAACCCTCACCGGAAATGGGTCCGACTTACTGCCGAGGACCCGGACACAGCTCTCGCTTTGGGAGTACAGAGATTGGATGGCCCTGAGTAGAGACCCCCTCACCCCATACTCCCGCAGCACCTCCCACAGTAACTCCCTGGGAACCCGGTCATACGCCTTCTCCAAGTCTACAAAACACATGTAGACCGGATAAGCGTACTCCCAGGCCCCCTCCAGGATCCTTGCGAGAGTAAAAAGCTGATCCGTCGTTCCACGACCAGGACGGAATCCGCATTGTTCCTCCTCAATCTGAGGTTCGACAATCGGCCTGACCCTCCTTTCAAGTACCTTGGAGTAAACTTTCCCGGGGAGGCTGAGTAGTGTGATGCCTCTGTAATTGGCACACACCCTCTGATCCCCCTTTTTGAACAGGGGGACCACCACCCCGGTCTGCCACTCCTTCGGCACTGTTTCCGACTTCCACGCAACGTTGATGAGACGTGTCAACCATGACAGTCCCTCAACACCCAGAGCCTTCAGCATTTCCGGGCGGATCTCATCCACCCCCGGGGCTTTGCCACTGTGGAGTTGTTTAACGACCTCAGTGACCTCCCACCGGGAGATTGGTGTTGATCCCCCGTCATACTCCAGCTCTGCCTCTAACATAGAGGGCGGAGTTGTCGGGTTCAGGAGTTCCTCAAAGTGTTCCTTCCAACGTCCCAACACTCCATCAGTTGAGGTCAACAACGTCCCATCCTTACTGTACACAGCTTGGATGGTTCCCTGCTTCCCCCTCCTGAGGTGTCGGACAGTTTTCCAGAACAACTTTGGTGCCGCCCGAAAGTCCTTCTCCATGTCTTCTCCAAACTTCTCCCACACCCGCTGCTTTGCCTCGGCCACGGATGAGGCTGCTGCCCTTCGGGCCTGTCGGTACCTTGCAACTGCCTCGGGAGTCCCCCGGGATAACAAATCCCTGAAGGCCTCCTTCTTCAGTCGGACGGCTTCCCTGACCACCGGTGTCCACCAGGAGGTTCGAGGGTTACCGCCCCTTGAGGCACCTAGGACCTTGAGACCACAGCTCCCCGCCGCGGCTTCGGCAATAGAGGCTTTGAACACCGACCACTCTGGTTCAATGTCCCCAACCTCCACAGGAATGCCCGAAAAGCTCCGCCGGAGGTGTGAGTTGAAGGCCTCCTGAACTTGGGCCTCCTCCAGACGTTCCCAGTTCACCCGAACTACACGTTTGGGCTTACCAGGTCTATCCAGAGGCTTCCCCTGCCACTCGACCCAACTCACCACCAGATGGTGATCAGTTGACAACTCCGCCCCTCTCTTTACCCGAGTGTCCAAAACATACGGCCTCAGGTCCGATGATACGATAACGAAATCGATCATGGACCTTCTGCCTAGGGTGCTCTGGTACCACGTACACTTATGAGCATCCTTATGTTCGAACATGGTGTTTGTTATGGCCAATCCATGACTAGCACAGAAGTCCAGTAACAAACCACCACTCCGGTTCAGATCAGGGGGGCCGTTCCTCCCAATCACGCCCCTCCAAGTGTCTCCATCATTGCCCACATGTGCGTTGAAGTCTCCCAGCAAGACTAAGGAGTCCCCTTCAGGAGCCCCATACAGGACTCTTTCCAGGGTCTCCAAGAAGGCCGAATACTCTGAACTGCTGTTGGGTGCATAAGCACACACAACAGTCAGAGTTTTCCCCCCCATAACCCGCAGGCGTAGGGAGGCGACCCTCTCGTCCACTGGGGTAAACTCCAACAACGAAGCACCTAACCGGGGACTTGTGAGTATCCCCACACCCGCCCGGCGCCTCACACCTTGAGCAACTCCGGAGAAGAATAGAGTCCAACCCCTATCCAGAAGTAAGGTTCCAGAGCCGACGCTGTGCGTAGAGGTGAGCCCAACCAGATCCAACTGGTACCGCTCCACCTCCCGCACAAGCTCCGGCTCCTTCCCCCCCAGAGAGGTGACGTTCCACGTCCCAAAGCCAGCTTCTGCCGCCCGGGTCTGGTCCGTCGAGACCCTCCGCTTTCACTGCCACCCTTCTGGCAGCGCACCCGACCCCATCGATGTTTCCCGTAGGTGGTGGGCCCGCGGGACGGCGGTTATATAATTTATAACTATATTAAAGTACAATGTCATTTTCTTTTATTATACATAATTAGGGATGCTCCAATCGATTGGCGCCGATCATTATCGGCCGATATCCACTCTTAATAGTTTGATCGGTGCTCTCTATAAAGCCCGATCAGGAGAGCTGGATCTGACCGATATGGAGGACTGGCCATCTGTAGAATCTGGAGAACCACAGAACGACAAATAAATGGTTTTACCGTCATCATTTAAGTTGCGCTGACGGCCGACAGAGGGCGACAGCGGCCGCTAATGCAGTTCTGTGGTTCTTAATTTTTATCTGTCAAATAATCACACACGAAGAAGAAAAAAGACCGGGCACACGAAGAGAAGGGATTAGACGCCGCGGCAGACAGGGAGAATGAAAACACATGGATACAATTAAAAGAAAACTAAAAGAAAAGGGTGGGGCCGAGAAGGCAAGAGAAAAAACGTCACTCGCAGGTGGAGCATATAAATGTCGCAAATTGACAGACCTTTTTGGCAGCAGCGCTGCTACGAGCACTATCATCAGCAGCTAGAACAAGTGCAAGATGATGAAGAGAATGATGAGGGCGCGAGTTCAGATATACAGCCAGCCTCCTGCGTTCATGATGAGGGACAGAGCTGAGCTGGTGCAAGAACCAGCTCAACTGGCACATACAAGTGCAGGGCAAGAGGTGGGTGAGAATTATCCCCTGAACTCAGTGGCGTTTTCTCCTGGAGGCCGAGGGAAGCCAGGCTTCCCCTGAATTTTTGGATTGTAGTTATAATTTTAATAAATTAATAAAAACACTTCGTTTAGTTTCGGTAATTATTCTGCCAGTGTCGGTACCATATCTGCTCGGGGTACCATATCTGCTCGGGTGTATTTCCGTCGCATCCGTCATCCGTCATATGACGGATTGTACGGCAACTCAAGAGGGCCATCATACACGGTCAAATTCCGAACATTTAAACATAGCCGACACTTCATTCTTTACTTTGTCCGTTATTATATGTAGAAGATTATACTTTTTCTCCGTCATGTTGTTTCCATAGCAACAACTTCAAACAGGCATAGCCTACACTTCATTCTTTACTTTGTCCGTTATTATATGTAGAAGATATTAATTTTTTCTCTGTCATGTTGTTTCCATAGCAACAACTTCAAACAATAACAACTAACCGCTAGCCGCAAAGCTAGCATCACAGCCACTGCTCCGTTTTCGGAGACTTTGCACACGTTTTTCACAAACATTTTCACACGCTAGGAGTACTTTCATTCGCTTCGTCTTGATCTGTAGATGTGATTTGATGTGTCGTGTGTCCCCCAACTCCTCTCCAAAGTTCCGATATTTAATAAAATACTCAGGGGAGTTTCCTGAATTTTCATGCCCAAAGCCAAGCACTAGGCCCTGGGTAAATTAAGAGGCTGATCTCGGGCACTTTTGTCCACTTTCCCTGGTGGTAGAAACTCAAGCCAGACATCCCTGGAATCGTCTCAGAGAGTAGATGATCAGTGGGGCCTTGTTTTTACTGAATTATGTGTTTTTTTTATTTTTAGGATTTTCGGAGACTTTGCACACATTTTCACAAACATTTTCACGCTAGGAGTATGGGAGTACTTCCATTGGCTTCGTCTTGATCTGTTGATGTGATTTGATGTGACGTGTGTCTCCCAACTCCTCTTCAAAGTTCAGATACTATATAAAAATACTAAAAGGTAAATAAAACATGAAACATAATGACAAAATAACAACCTGAAAGATATGTATTCTATCTACACATTTCGTAATTATCGAATCTAGTGGCCTTATAAAAGTGTTGGCTAAAGTAACGCAGAATATTTATATTTTTTAATTGTAAATAATTAGAAACATTATTTACGTGCACAAGTACATGGGATCCCACCATAGCACCCCACACATAACAAGCTGTCCCGATATCCTCCGGCTGCAGTTCCGCAGACGGCCGGTGTGTGGCAGCAGAGCGCTAGGAGCAGAGGGAGGTGAGTTGCGGTGAGTTGCCGTACAATATAACGGATATGACGGATGACGGGTGCGACGGAAATACACCCGAGCAGATATGGTACCCCGAGCAGATATGGTACCTACCTACCTATGCCCATCTCTCCCCCATTCTCATTGAGTATTTTACAAAGAGTGAAACAGCGCCCCTCTAGATGTTATGGTGAAACAGTAGATTGCACTCTGTTGCGAGAGGAGGCCAGCCTAAATTGGCTTCCCTTGGTGAAAAAAAATCGAGGGATTGGCCAATCAGATGAGATGTACGTCATGCCTCACAATCCAATCAAATCGCATCAACTTCAGTTCGTACTGACCGGCAGGAGAGAGAGGGAGGGAGAGAGGAAAAGAGAGGATCCGTTTCTCCCGTGTTATTGTTCAAAGCTAATGTAAACCTTTGAATAATGTACTTTATCTACTATAAGCAGTTGGTTTGAATGTAATAATTATGTTGTTTGTGGAAGCGCATCATTTATTGAAAAATGAATCTGAACTTTTCGATCTGTTCCGGTTATAAACTGGAGGCGAAGTCAAACAAGTATGGGAAGTCCTGACGAGCGGATCTGTGCGGTGGCCCTTCCTGGATGTCGGAACCGGAAGCCCCCGTCATCGAGGAACCCTCGTCGTCTTCCCCCTCGACGAGCTATGGCGAAAACAAATGGCACCTCGCTCATCCGCCTCCTGTTCCACCATCTCGAGGTCCACGTAGTCCTCTTCCTCCTCTGGCGACACGTAGTAAGCGTGGAAATGCTCCAGACGATGCCGGCGGCCAAGACGTGAATTGTAAATAAATACAGAGATAACATAACAATTTGGAATGAACATTTTCTTGGGTCTGTGTCTCAGGGGATCTTAATATTTAAGAACCTATTAATGTGTTATACCAGATTAACGGGAATAATCTCAGCTAACTGACGATAAAAACCATGTTTACCAAAACAAAAATGTCTCATAAGAAGCATCTAAATGACCCATGAGCGAAAAATGCTAACGGACTTTGGCACAGAACTCAAGATAAAAGTACCCTTATTACTTATCGTAGCTGCACATACAAGATATCCGATTAAAGCTGAGGTTCCACAGATTATGTAGGTATATAGTATCATCACTGAGTGATCCGGACTCGGACAGGGGAAGCAAACACAGACATCACAACACGTACCTTTACGGAGCTTCTAGGGAGATCGTCTCACCGTAGCTGTCTGATCAAAAGACGTGTTCAATGGCATTAAAACGAGAGAAAACGCAGCTGAATCGCAGTAGCGTGGCGTGGGGAAAAAATGAGGGGAAGCCAATAATACGTCCTTTCTTTTGGGTCGGGGTGTGGTGGTCAATATAATAACGTAACCAGATGAGTGATTACAGCACCCGGTATCATTGTACACACATTTGTATCATACAGATGCAGGACCTACACACGCCTGCTATCTAGCCGACAGGTCCGCACGCGCTCTCCAGCCCAAACTCTAATAAGCATTCATTCACAAACTAAATCAGGAGACCTTTAACGTTTTACGTCCGATTCGCTCCTTTGTTCCTCGCTGTACACAGCTCCAGTTTGGGCATCGGCCTGTCATCAGATTGTATTTTAGTTGCTGCTGTAGCGGAAGTTTAGTACAATTATGTTTGATTAAATACTCCAAATCTCCACCCTCCATAATTGCACTTGCTTCAGCTGCTTGCTACTTCCTAACGGCGGTGAGAGTGGTGCAGTGACGCTATCTATCTTCTATCGATTAGATTTATGATTAGAAAATTATAAAAGTAGGGAGACGTGTGGATATTATCCGGCTGAACAAAACGTGCATTTATCAAACAGGTTCGTTTTCCACTGACCTTATTTCGAGCTATTTTCCAAAATCCTATGGAGAAATCCCGTTGCTTTCTGTCGAGGGAAACCGAGCGCAGCTTACTTCCTGGTTTTACGACGCGTCACTGCAACACTAAGTTGATGCGATTTGATTGGATTGTGAGGCAAGGGAAGCCAGCCGCCTCTGGCTTCCCTTGGCATGGCCCTGACCAATCACAGGTTGGCAGGGGCATGACGTGAGCCTTGTCAATCCCTCAATTTTTCTTCACCAAGGGAAGCCAATTTCTGCTGGCCTCCTCTCGCAACAGAGAGTGCAATCTACTGTTTCACCATAACATCTAGAGGGGCGCTGTTTCACTCTTTGTAAAATACTCGATGAGAATGGGGGAGAGATGGGCCGGCAGCAACACACAGCACAGAAAAATTACCGAAACGAAGTGTTTTTATTTATTTATTAAAATTATAACTACAATCCGAAAAAAACGGCCACTGCTGAATCGGTTAATCCATAGGTTGAAAATGTTTCTGGGTAATATTTTTTTTTATTTATAATCCATAATTTCATTTTTATGTAAAAATCGGAGAGTAAAAGTTAGCTGCTAATGGTAGCTACCAGAGTTATCGCAGCTTCCGGTTTTGGCTATGCGTCAGTCTCACACACACACATTACCAAATAAGGAGTATGTGGGAGTTCCCCTCGATTCCATTGGCTCTGACGGTTAGAACGAGATGCCAATCAGCAAAATCGAGCAAGGGGGGTGGAAGGGGGGAGATACAGATGTAGCACCTAATTTCGGACAGTTTGAAACGCGAGGGCCGTGATTGGTACGTGATCTGCCCTCGCTCAAGGGAAAACCTCCAGCTTGACTTGAGACCGCCCCCGTGATAAATAAATGTAATTATAATGAAGCCAGCTGCAATGGATCATTGATCCACCAGGGGGCGCACTGGGGTTCCACACTGGAGCTCATGTGAAATAAAGTCAGATACAGTACGCTGGATGTACAGCGGAACTTTGTTCAGATCCATATGTCACGGATATCATACTCTGTGCTAAATAAGAGACATGTAATAATTTACAAAACATCACCATGTTGTTATTTAACAAAATAATGTTGCTTAGTTGAAAAAAACGAACGGGAGGAAATGCAGCCCGGCTCTCGATTTTTAATCCTAATTTAATCCTCATCTTCACCACGATCATTTATGTTTATGTTCGCCGAATTGACATGAAATCACTGACACATATGAATATGCTGTATTCAACTTCATTAAAACGTTATTAACGTGCCTAAACTCAGTAATTCATTTTTTCCGCATATTTCGCAACTTCCCGCAATTTCACCGCATAAATCACATAAAACCCCGCATGTTTGATCGCATAATCAAGGATTATTGCCCGCGTTTTTCTGGAGGGTCTAATAATAAAGACGAAATCAACGTCACACGGCAATTCAAAGTGCTTTACAAAAAAATGAAAGACATTAAGAAAATGGCATTTAAAATTAGTCATTAAAAAGAAAAGATAATAAAATAAACGTTAAAAGAAAAAGTACATGGATAAAAGTTACAGTGCAGTTTAAGATATGAATAGTTCAATTAAAAGCAGCGACAAAAAGAAAAGTCTTCTTGCTGGATTTAAAAGTAGTCAGAGTTGCAGCGGACCTGCAGGTTTCTGGGAGTTAGTTCCAGATATCTGGAGCATAATAACTGAACGCTGCTTCTCCATGTTTAGTTCTGACTCTGGGGACAGAAAGCTGACCAGTCCCTGAAGACCTGAGAGATCTGTCTCTGGGGACAGGAAGCTGACCAGTCCCTGAAGACCTGAGAGATCTGTCTCTGGGGACAGGAAGCTGACCAGTCCCTGAAGACCTGAGAGATCTGTCTCTGGGGACAGGAAGCTGACCAGTCCCTGAAGACCTGAGAGATCTGTCTCTGGGGACAGAAAGCTGACCAGTCCCTGAAGACCTGAGAGATCTGTCTCTGGGGACAGAAAGCTGACCAGTCCCTGAAGACCTGAGAGATATGTCTCTGGGGACAGGAAGCTGACCAGTCCCTGAAGACCTGAGAGATCTGGATGCTTCATAGTTTAGCAGGAGGTCAGAAATGTATTTTGGGCCTAAACCATTCAGTGCTTTATAAACCAGCAGCAGTATTTAGAAATCTATTCTTTGACACACAGGAAGCCAGTGTAAAGACTTCAGAGCAGGAGTGATGTGATCCACTCTCTTAGTGTCAGTGAGGACTCGAGCAGCGGCGTTCTGAATCAGCTGCAGCTTCCTAATAGATGTTTTAGTGAGACCTGTGAAGACACCTTTGCAGTAGTCCAGTCTACTGAAGATAAAAGCTTAAAATCAGACCTGTTTTTTAAATGAAATCTGACGGCAGGCAGTTAGCTCTGATCACCTAATGATAAATGCGCCACACCTAATCGCCGGCCATTCAGCCACAGAGCTCCCTCTATACAAATCAAACTGTAGACGGTGGGAAAGCACCTATTGTTTTAAATAATGGTCGGAATGTGACCTGTGAATTACCGCGGGACAGCACATTCTAAACTAAAATGTTCAATCAATAAAGTAACATCTTATCTTCATAATATCTTCATATTAATAATAATAATAAATCATACAGTATGTGTCCGAAAGGGAGCAGGAGGAAGCAAACACAAAAATAAAACAGGTTAAGAAAAAACCTATGGTACTCACCGTGACATACGGAGGTTTCACGAAAGTTACATGGGGAAATAAGCCCCTCCCACACCTCTATATAAACAGCGTGTGGAAGCCCTTTCCGGCTCACTCGGTCCTGAGGCAGCGCAGTGAATGCATCTCTCGTGCTCACGCGTATAGCTGCATATCCTCCTGAATGCTGAAACTCACACGCACAGCTACGTGCTCCTATAATACACACTGCTTGGATTAGATCACCTTGCAGGGCGATCCTGGGGGAGATTGTTTAGTTTTAAGCCGAAACAATCAAAGACTCCTGGGTTTGCTACTGAAGATGTGTATTAGAATTGTTATATGTGAGTGATAGTGAAAACACTTCTTTGATAGCTATCACTCAACGTCATTTCATTTTTCTTGGTCTAAGGTGGGAGTTGGATCCGCCTCGGTGGAGAGCAAGGATGGCCAGTGCATTCAGTCCTGTAGCCGTCTTGGCAGCAGGATTCAAACCCTTTCCTCCCTGACTCAGCGGGTCCATGTTCTCATTTCTGCGGCAGGTTCGCTCTCTGGCGGCTCCTGATAATTCACTGCCTGATACTCTCTCCCCTTCACTATAATTATAATCTTAACCGTCAAACCCTTTCCAGGTCGAAACCTAAAATGGATGCCCACGTGCTTACTCCTCCTCATGCCTTAAAACTAAAATGGTGGCCCTCTTGAAATTAATTAAGAGAACACGTGAATTGTAAATAAATAAGGAGACAACATAACAAGTTTTAATTAACATTTTATTGGGGTTACAAAGGTCCAACGTAGGATTAAGAAAATACATGGCAACTTACCTTACGGGAACATACGGTAGCTTCACGAAACTCAGACAAATAAGCTCCTCCCACACCTATATATACAAGAGTGCAGAAGCCCCTTTCGGCTCATCCAGTCCTGATGCATGGCAGCGAAGGCATCTCTCCTGCTCACTCGTCTCTGATATCCTCCTGAATGCTGAAAGCACACGCACAGCTACATGCTCCTGGGTCATTTTTTTTATAGGGTGCCATTTGGACAAAATAAATAGTTGATTTACCTACTTTTTTATGTTCTATTCTATAAAGGACATATCTAATTTGCTAAAAAACATGTTGGTCAAGCTCAGGCACCTAAATCTTTATATATATAACAACACATGACACCCGGGATATGTCCACCCTGTTAAGGACATACACATAACTGCTTAAATGAGTTTTCAGTGCATTCTTACAATGAAAGTGACTTTTAACAAGAGTTGTATATCCCCAACTCTAATTAGATATATATTTCATACCCAATTAGTTTTAAGTAGTATATATTGAGAAAAACAAGTATAGATTATGACAACGTGGCATATTTTCTCCACTGTTTTTCATGAGAAAACTTAAATACAATAAGAATTACTAAAAGTTTCTAGAATATATAATTAACCTCTCTCATTTATTTATAAAAGTACAAATATACACTTGATATTTGATATTTTCATTAAACTATGCTAGAAAAATACCAGGGTGGACACCAGTGGAAGTCCGTCAGGGCCTTCTCTCCAGGCCCTATCATTTTAAAGTGTAAATTTTTGTAACTCGTTGAGTAATTCTCGCTGAAATCGATGTGGATTAAGCACTCGTTGGCTTGGAGGCTTTCCCGTAGCTGTCTGTAAGCACTGTATTGCCACCCGCTGTTAAAAGGTGCTTACGGAATTTGAATAGATTCTCTTGAAATGTGCTGACCAGGTCTGATTCAGTGCTCTGGACCTCTTTTTTAAGCGTAATGGTCTTCCTCTCTTCCTCACCTGTCCTTTCAGTAGACCATTGTACAACTTGTACAATTTCCTCTGTGGCTGATTTCAGGGTTGGGTGAGGCGGCACTCTACACAATCACCATAGGCGCAAGCTTTCATTTCTGTGGCACAGACAGTGCGGTCAACCATCTCCTCAATATTCTTGGAGACGACAATCCCATGGCTGTAGAGGGTGTCAGCCATGAACTGGAGGTTTTCATGGGTTTTACACTGGCATGTGGCCCGAACAGCATCAGTGAATTGTAAATAAATAAAGAGACAACATAACGATTTGGAATGAACATTTTATTGGGGTCACAAAGGTCAAAAACAGGATTAAGAAAAACCTATGGATACTCACCGTGACATACGGAGGCTTCACGAAAGTTACATGGGAAATAAGCCCCTCCCACACCTCTCTATAAACAGCGTGTGGAAGCCCTTTCCGGTGTTCCGGATTAACTTGTTTCCCGATCAACTAGTTTCCGTGGGGTGCGTGGCTTTCGACTGAAATACACATTTCGATCGCTTTCTTCTGTCGTTTACACGTATAGTTGCACATGTTGATGCACATCCAGTACCAGTGTGTGAGGTTGTGATTACGATGGCGATATCCGGACGCGAACAGCGAGGACTACAACAAGACAAACGAGTTGCTCGAATAAATCATTTAAACCAGCTATTGTTGCCAGACTTATTACGGAATATCGTTGTTAATGTCAGAGTCCACCTGTGTACCTTCGGACAGCCTCCAAGTGAAGCACACTGTGTTTACTCAGTTTGAAAGCAGCCTGGAGAAGTCTTCATCTGTGTTACGATTTCTGTGGCTATCTACCAGCGATCATGTTTAATATGAAAGACTACACACACATGTATCCCAACAGCAAAAATCACTCAGGCCCTGCGCGTTACTGGAGCGCCACGGACCTACACGACGTATTACACCACCACACTTTAATATGTTGGATTAACCTTGTTAAAAAGATGCAACCCGACCATCATTTATAATGTGAGCGAACGTATCTACACTTACGATGTAGCAGGGCGGGGAGAAAGTAAACCCACTCCTCCAGATTCCCTGAGAAAAAGGGGAGTGGCTAATCAAGCACCCCTCACGGAGCGTCCACACTACAGCTTCAAAAAGAGCTTGGAGCTGGGCGTGTCTGGAGCTTGGGGATTTTATTCAAGCAACACGACCAACAACCAATCACATGAATCTCCCGCCCCGGACATACAAAGCAAAAAAAAACGGTGTGTGAGATCAATGTGTGATCTGTGTGTGGGGGGGGGGGGATCTGTGTGTGATCTGCTCCTATTTGAATGAGGAGGGTGTAGTGTCATGGCAGCATAACTCCACCAACTCCTCCAAACCAAAAGCTCAAGCTCAAATTTCAACAGATATTCACCTGAACAATTACAGAAGACAGCACATTATATATCGACATACATGAAGCTTCTGGTATGTTGCAACTGACAAACCACATGAACAAGTCAAGACACAGTATAGCCATAACATACTTTAAATAACTTTTATTTATGTAATGTTGTGAGTGAAGTGTGTGATGAGTGTAAAAACATGTCATGTGGATCAGTATCAGTATGTAATTAATTAATTATCCAGGACCGCCTTTTGAATGGTCAGTCTGAGCCTCAGCCTATTTATCCTGCTCATCAGCCTCATGGTGGGCAAGAGACTCCGGAAGAAGAGCAGGTCGTCCTCCTGGTGGGGGTGGTGGCATATCCAGCATTGGACCTACAGTAGAAAGCAGATTCTCCTCAAAGGGAGACATCTCCCTTCCCCTTCTCTTTTTCCCCCGGACTCTCGCCTGTGCTGGCTGACTGCCCGACTGGCTGGCTGACTGGCTGACTGGCAGGCTGACTTTCTATGCTGTCATCCAGGCTCTCTTCCTCTTCTATGGATGTGGACGGAGGCAGGGCTTGCCGGGGGAAATTGCTGGACGTCTCGCGGTCAAGCATGAATGGCTTTAAAAAGCTCATGATTGCCGCGAGACGCCAGGGCTTAGACCCCCGGAAGACCCTGCCCCGCTCCTTTTCCCTTCCTTCTCCAATAGCCGCTCCTTCCTGTATTTATCCCTGAGGGACTTCCACCTCTTTTTGCACACTTCCTCTAATAAAATGAAATGAAAGAATACAGTTAATTTCTTGAATTTAAGAAAATGATTCTTTGTCTCGAGGCACTTCCTACTGTAAATGCTTTTAAAGGTATGCTACGATTAGCCCTTCATGAAACATGTAACTGTTTTACCTGATGCTATTGCTGATGTGAGTATGCTTCTTGCCACTGCACAAATGGCCTTCTGTATTTATATTTGAATTGTATGTTTTTTTTGTTTAATGCCTTTGTTTTATGTTGAAACTTGTTTTGTGCCGTGTTGGTCAGGACTCCCTGGAAGAAGAGATCTTGTATCTCAATGGGACATTCCTGGATAAATAAAGGATAAATAAAATAAAATTCCTCCATTAATGAAAACCAAATCCCTTTATCACTGTCAATTGCATAAAAGGTTTTACATGTCACACTTTATCAGAAACAGGTTTATTGCCAGGTAGCTTTGCACATACTAGGAATTTGACTTGATGTCATGGTGCATATATCAAAAACAAGAAATCTAATATAAAACACAATGTTTTACACCATAATAAAATACAGTTAAAGTGCAAAAAGATAAAAATTAAATAAAGCAATAATTTACATGGAAATAGAATGCATTTTTGCATATATATATATAACTAAGAAATGTGAAAGCAGAGTATGACATTGTGTGCATTAATGTAATGCAATATAGTCCATGATGTGGCAGAGGTAAAGTGTCAGCGGATGATGAACATTTATGTGATTAATGTCTATGGTGCTATTTTATGCTAAATATAGTGGCTAATGGCTATGCTTGCTAGCTATGTTAACACTACGTAAACTGGTCAACTCCCCAAACAGGCGAAAACCTACCAGTTTCACCCACTGTCTCTGCCACCTCCCTCCATGCCTGGTTCCTCCGGTTTGTATCCCGGTAGGTGAAGAGGGTCTGGTCATATAAAACCGGGTGATTTGCTACGGCGATAATCAATTTCTCCTCCATCTTTTTTTGAAATATAGAAATGAACGGCGGGATATCTCTCCCAGCTTAGACGCGGTTTGATTGGCTAGCGCTTGAGCTGTCAGATTTTCAGAAACGGGATTTGATTGGCTGGCGCTGGCTACTCCGGCGTCTCAGGCGACAGAAGTTGAACATTGTTCAACTTCTGTCGCCTGAGACGGATCGCTCTGCTACCCACAATTCAGTTCGGCGAAAAAGCGCGGCTACGTGACGTCACCCCATTGAAAGTGAATGGGCAGATTGGAGCAGATTGGAGCTGTCGACGCTGTAGTGTAGGGCCGTAACTGTCTACAGTGACTGTGGACTTTGCACTCCCGTAGACTCGATGTCTGCGAGTTGAACAAATGTTCGATAAAAATGCAATAGGAACGTGAATTTGATGAACAATCAAAAAGAGGTAAACAATGAACAAAAGAATAGATACATTCCCCAAGTATGTTCTTACGGTTATAAACTACCTATATCAGAAAATATATAATATCACATGCCAAAAGCGGTGTAACATTTACTTGAAATATTGGGCTACTGGTCATCTCGAACCGTCAGTTTAAAAAAGAAGGTGCGATAACGTTCCGTTAAATATCAATAATTTCGAACATCGCGGGGAAATTCCTTCGACTCATTTTGAAGTTTTGGGGGAAGCCGGAAGTGACGGCAATGCTTCACTGTAACGTTTTAATGAAATTGACTACAGTATATTCATATTCGTCAGTGCTTTCATGTCAATTCGGCGACATAAACATAAA
The DNA here is from genome assembly GCA_023974075.1 of Chaenocephalus aceratus. Classification (NCBI taxonomy): domain Eukaryota; kingdom Metazoa; phylum Chordata; class Actinopteri; order Perciformes; family Channichthyidae; genus Chaenocephalus; species Chaenocephalus aceratus. The sequence continues at coordinate 103,391 of JAMFTG010000434.1, read as the reverse complement.
TGATCGTGGTGAAGATGATGATTACATTAGGATTAAAATCGGAGCTGCTGAATTTCCTCCCGTCAGATGTGATTTAAAAACAAATCGATTATTTTTGTAGTTGTAAACTCAAGTGGATGAAACTACATTTATTAGTGCTTTCATGTCAATTCGGCGAACATACGATACATTAAATGATCGTGAGGATGATGATTAAAAATCGTTTGTTTGTGCCGGTCTGCATTTCCTGATGAGAAAACAAACCGATGCTTTTTGTAGTTGTAGTACACCAACGTGGATTAAACGTGTAGTTTTTTACCACAATGTTGGGACATTAATGGATAAAATGCACGGATTATTATTATTATTATTCCCACTCCGATCGGGACACTAGGTCCACCGTTTCCCCGGTTGACAGTTTACGTGGGCTGGGCTGGGTGCAGTGGCGGACTGCCGGTACCGAAGTGGGCCGGTCGGATAAGTCACTAGCACATCCCCCACTCCCCCCGTTGACAATTTACTAGCGGTACCGAAGTGGGCCGGTCGAGAGTCCCGGGATGATTGTTAGTCCCAGTCCACCACTGGCTACATGACCGTATGATCGCCCATATTGACGCACCTCATTCCTAAACTTCTAACAGATAACACATAAACCGATCCTTCAGCCTCATGAGCTCTCAGACACGTTCAAAATGAAACTGTCTGAGCTCGCTGCTGTGTGCGCCATCGTGCGTTTACATGCAGAAGCTGGGATCCTGACGGTGCAGCTGGAGCGCTGTGCCCGCAATGACGTCACACATCATTTGGCGGGTTTTAAGTATCCGCGAGAAGATCCAGAAAATGGTCAACATTGAGATTAATGGTTATCAAAGTACAAATATCCAAAATCAGTTCAGTAACGGTTTTCAAGGGGACAATATTTACTCAAATTGATGGGTTTGGATGATGGGGGAAACTCGTGTCACAGGCTCTTTAACTTGGACGAACACATCAAGAAACCATAGCATACAAATGAATATGTGAGGTTATGTATGTATTTTATGTTTTTGAATAAGAATATGTTTAACAAATCAATATGAGATTAGGCCCCGTTCAAGCAGACTCCAAGATATATTGAACAGTTTTCCATATACGTACTCGTTTCGCAGAGAACAGTTGCCTAACTTTGACAACTTATGAAACTATCTACAAACCCTTTCCAGGTCGTAACCTAAAATGGATGCCCTCATGCCTTAAAACTAAAATGGCAGCCCACTTGAAATTAATTAAGAGAACACGTGAATTGTAAATAAATAAGGACAACATAACAATTTGGAATGAACATTTTATTGGGGTTACAAAGGTCCAACATAGGATTAAGAAGATACATGGCAATTTACCTGCCTACGGGAACATACGGTAGCTTCACGAAACTCAGACAAATAAGCTCCTCCCACACCTATATATATACAAGAGTGCAGAAGCCCTTTCCGGCTCATTCAGTCCTGATGCATGGCAGCGAAGGCATCTCTCCTGCTTACTCGTCTCTGATATCCTCCTGAAAGCACAAACGCACAGCTACATGCTCCTATAATTGTAAATAAATAAAGAGACAACATAACTATTTGGAATGAACATTTTATTGGGGTCACAAAGGCAAAAAACAGGATAAAGAAAAAACCTATGGATGCTCACCGTGACATACGGAATAATCCCCTTCTACACCTCTATATAATCAGCGTGTGGAGTGCCCTAGAGAGATACGAGTTACGACACTCCCATTTGGGCGTTGGACCTCATTTACTTACAAAAACTCACCTCTTCAATCTGGCTTTTAATGTGTGATTGTTTTTGTATTATTTAACTTTAACTATATATTTATTTGTTGTTCCTTTATTTTATCTTCACTATATCTGTAAACTTGCGTCTTTGAGTACCTGTAAAAGCGCTAACAAATTAAATCTATTATTATTATTACGGCGCGTCGATTAGTTCCAGAGGTAAATTGCTGAAATATCGAACTCTTTTGAATTGTCAACCGTCTATATTGTATCAGAGGCCCTTTATGATGCTTATACTGGTCTTCATTTGTATATGCACAGCGTAATTATCTATATTTTATCCAATTTTGCTAGCATTGCCTTGCACAGCTGCTCCACGTTCTGATTCTGAACAAGGGTGAAAACCTCCTCAGATGGACGGTAAAGTGCACGCCTTTTAAAGTCTTTTAATACCAGCAGACCAGCTCTCTCATTTTCACCATCACTGGCATTTGTCACAAAGTGAGAAGCTGATGACCCTTTTCACGATGTATCCTGCAAGGTGGTATAGCACACAGGACTTGGTTTTAGTGATGTCAGGTGGTGTTGTCAGGTCTACCAGCTGCTCCACTCTCAGAACGTCAGGAGGACTGCAGCTCTGCGTGTCCAGGAAGTCTGCCAAGTGGTCTGATCCATCCTCCACGTAACTGCCAGTATGCACTGGCGATAGGAACTGGCTCACGGTGACAGCGCGCAGTGCATATTGGAACTCTACAGGTGTTGGGCAGAGTTCCTCAGACGAATGGACGGAAATGTGTTTTCCAGGCAGTCTTGAGTGAAGCGGCTTGTGAGAACAAATTTGCTGGACCTCCAGGATTGTTGTTGTGGCCATCACCAGTCCTGTCTGGACTGGTTTCCAGCTGCCCAGGGGCCGATCTTCAGGCCCGAAACAGATGGATGGAGTCCCGGAGGAAGCTGATGGCCTTATCATACTCCTCCATCTTGAAATGACTTAGGGCAGTGACAGTGTTGCGCGACAACATGAGGTCAAACCAGTGGTCCACCGTCTCCAAAAACCACGGACTCTGGTCTGTGCTCCTCCGCCACCATGTACCTCAGGGCAGCACGCGATGACTTGGAGAGGACGTGCATTGCTGAACTGACCTTCATTTTCTCAAACTGACTAGGCTCCAGGACGCCTCCAGACAGCTTAGGTGCCAGTTTTAGGGCCGATCCTTCAGGGGGCCAACAGACACCACACTGGACGGCAGCTTCTCTTTGTCCACCACATCCTGTGGTATGGTGATGACGTGACCATTCACCAAGGCACTCTTTAAATTCTTCACTACGTGTAGAACGTCCGGTATGAAGTACAGGTGCTGGTGTGGCTTCACAGGATGTGCTGTCCACGGCGTGTCATAGGTCACCCCAAAGGACTTCCCCATATCAGAGTCCTGCACGGGTCTGATTTTCAAGACCCGTGCAATACCGAACCCGCCCCGCTACCCGCACATATTGCCAATTAGTTCCGCGACCCGACCCGTCGGCACAAGATCCGCAACCCGACCCGAACCCGCGTAGCCTACATATGAGCAGTGAAAACGTGCAATTATTAACACGCAGTTGCCTCAAAGCGTGGGATGTTGGTTATTTTCTCATCGAGGAACCAGAAGCCTCCAGACGCTGGATTTCGCTCTTGAGGAAGTGTTATTGAAAATGCTGTATCCTCCGTAGAGAGCTTCACCTCAGCCATTTCGAATGTGGCGCGCAGCAGCAGATTGATGCGCTGCAGAGGTTATGATTATGCGCGGTCCCGCGGGGGAGAGGTCTGAGGATTTAAACATTAAACTAAATTATTATTATTTTAATATATTTATTATGCAATACCCGCGACCCGACCCGCATCATCTTTGTTTTACCCAGAACCGAACCCGGAAAAAAGCGTTTGAAAAAATACCACCCGCGAATCACCTTTTTTGCGGGTCACCCGTCGGGTACCCGACCCGATGCAGGACTCTGCCCCATATCAGTGGTGATGTTAACCACATGAAGCCCTATAGATGCCGCTGCTTCAACGATGGTTAGTGTTATGGGCCGGTACACTGCACCGTCAGTAGAATTACCACTGTAGTGGTAAGCCACAACCTGTTTCCACCGTAGTAGCACCAGCCAGCATGAACACTAACGGCCCGTACACACTACAGGCGTCAGAAAAGCTTGAAGCTGGGCGTGTCCGAGGCTTGGCGCTTTCTCGCGACCAACAACCAATCAGGAATCTACCGCCCGCCCCCGGCATACAAAAAAGAAAATAAGTTTTAACAACATGTTTATTTATTGACTTTTCATTCCTGTATAATCATTTTGCGCAAAGATGGCACTGTTTGTCAGAGCACTTCATCCTTCTGGGATTTCATGAAGAACAGCTCCAACGCCTGTGTGTATGGGAACACCTCTGGTGCTGGTCCATTAACTGCCAGTGTTTCCCACAGATCTGAAATAGCGGGTAGTGGTGGGGGGGGTGAGGTGACGTGCAACAACATTAACCTTTCTGTTGGTCGCTTGTTGGCAGACCCTTCACGCGATGGCAGAGCGAACAGGTACAGGCAGGGCCCATAGTGATAGCCCTATAGTTTAAATCTACTACCCACACATGAACATATGGAAATGGGTTACTATTTAAAAAAATAAATGTATTTAGGAACCTATCCATGTGATTTTTAGTGGGGGTTGACCTCAAATCCTCTAGGGGGTCCAGGGGCATGCCCCCCCCCGGTAAGATGTTATTTTTTATGTTGGAGTTAAATGCATCAATCTGGTGCATTTTGAGGGGAAAATATAGAGACTAGATCTATGGAAACACCTATATTAAACAGAACTGTATACATTTCAATAATCATAAAATCATGGCCATAACCAAAAACATACCATTTCCAATATGAAAAAAACACTGAAACTTGGGTTAGGGTTCCCTGGACGTCACCTCACACGCGAAAAGAGGATGTTCAACTACCGCCTCAGCCGGGCCAGGTTGGTGGTTGAATGTGCGTTTGGCATCCTCTCATCTCCGTGGAGAATGTTCCGGCGTGTCATCACCACCAGCCCGTTGTGTGTGAAGGCCGCCTGTGTGTTGCACAACTTCCTCCGCAGGAAGACAATAGGAAGGTCATCACGCACACCTGCCGTCCCTGAGTCGAGTGATGAAGCTCCAACCCTGCGCGATGCACCTATGATGGGCTCCAACAACGCCACACGCCGATCCATCCAACTGCGGGACACCTTCTGCAGCTCCTATTTGAATGAGGAGGGTGTTGTCATGGCAGCAGAACGTGGTGTAGGCACCATGGCTCCTCCAAACCAAAAGCTCTTTTAAGAGCTACCCATTTTCTTTAAAGAGCAAATATTCCAAATGAGTCATTTTAAAATCAAACATTCCTAATAAACATGTTTCTTGAATTGATATTATTATATTATGATATGACTAACAACCTTTTTCCTTCAGCCCTGTTTTTAGTGATAAACCACTCATAACTTCAACAGCTTTTCACTGAACAATTACAGAAGAAAGCACATTATATATTCCGACATGAAGCTTCTGGTATGTTGCAACTGACAAACCACATGAACAAGTGAAGACGCAGTATAGCCATCACATACTTGAAATAATGTTTTATTTGAGTGAAGTGTGTGTGATGAGTGTAAAAAAATGTAATGTGGATCAGTACGTGTGAAAAAATTATAAAATTAGAAATTGTCCTGCTGGTCCACGTCCAAAAATAGCTGGTGTACCCCGAGGCGGACTCTAGCCCTCTGTGCTATTGTCATCCTTCTCATGGTGGGCAAGAGGCTCTTGAAAAATGCGAAGTCCTCGTCCTCCTCCAGCACTGGTGGGGTTGGCTGGGCAATTGGTCTGTAATTGCTGACAGCAGACTTCTTTCAAACGGGGAGATCTCCCTCCCCCTCCCTCGTGTTTTCCCCCGGACCTCAGCATTCTCCTCCTGGCTGACTGCTGCTGGCTGGCTGGCTGGCTGGCGGGCTCACTCTCTACCTGGCTCTCTTCCTCTTCCACCAGGGTGGATGGAGGCAGGGTCTGCCGGGGGACATTGCTGGACGTCTCACGGTCTAGGATGAATGGGGTTAAAAACCCCATCACTGCCATGAAACGCCAGGGCCTGTACCCCCTGCAGACCCTGCCCCGCTTCGTTTGGCCTCCTTTTCCACTTTTTTTTCCTTGCGGAACCTGTCCCTCAGACTCTTCCATCTCTTCTTGCAGACGTTCTCTAATGAAATGAAATGAAATAATAAAGTTAATAAATAATAAAGTGAATTTCTTTAATTTACTAAATTATTCCTCCATTAATGAATGCTATTTTTATGCTACATTCCATGCTGGCTAAATATACTGTCTATGCTTGATAGCTGTGAATCAAATCAAGTTTTATTTATATAGCACATTTATAAACGATGTTTGGTGGAGCCAAAGTGCTGTACATATAATAACATTACTACAGTAGAGACACTTTACAGCAAATACAACAGCACAGATTGTTCAGAATATCAGTATGAGAAAAACGACACCCTCTGCATGTATTATGTGTTATATATTATGCTTATACTTATATTATATATAATATATATTATATGTTATGCTACATTACTAGCTGGCTAAATATACTGTCTATGCTTGATAGCTGTGCATGTATTATATGTTATGTTATATATTATGCTTATACTTATTATATTAATATATATGATATTTTAGTGCCGAGAGATATGGGAGTCGGAGGCGATGCATCGAAGGTGGTCACCACAATATGTTATTATGCTACATTACTAGCTGTCCGTTCAAAGCTAAAACGAAGTAAAACTGGATATAAACTCTCCAAACAGTTGAAAACCTACCAGTTTCACCAACTGTCTCTGCCACCTCCCGCCATGCCTGGTTCCTCCGGTTTAGGTCCCGGTAGGTGAACAGAGTACAGTCATATAAGACTGGGACATTTGCCACGGCAATGATTAATTTTTCCTCCATTTTCTGACATATGGAAAATAGTCAAGACCTGCATACACGCGGTTTGATTGGCTAGCGCTTGTACTGGCGGGAATTAAAAAACGGGATTTGATTGACTGACGCCAGCTTCGAGCAAGCATCGAGCCTCAAAAGTTGAACATTGTTGAACTTTTGACGCCGATAGACGCTCGCGAGGCTTGCAACGCCTTGCCATGCTACCCACAATGCAGTTCGGCGAATTTTGAAAATATCCTACGTCACCCCATTCAAATGAATGGGCGAAGCGTTGAAAGCCTTTTTTGACGCCTGTAGTGTGTACGGGCCGTAAGGCATGAGTGGCCTGGCCTTTGTGGCCAGGTAGTATTGTGTTCCCAAACAGCCTCCCTGTTCCCAGATGCAGCTCCACGCTAGGGGTGATGGACATCTCATCCAAGTTGAGCACACATTTCTTCTCCATCTCACTCATGCCATCTGCCTTCAGCCTCAGCATATCAAACACCTCCCCCAGCACTCCTGGCTCCAGTTTGACGTGCTGCATCCTCCTCTGAATGGTCCTGATGTCAGGCAGAGGCATATTCATGGCTTGGAGGGTTTTATATCCTGTAGAGCCACAACAGAACCTTAGTTGTTTTGCTTTTTTCACGGTTTCTTTCCCCCACCGTATCCCACCTTTTTTTGATTGCCCAAGTGCTCTAATTTGGTCTGTGTTGAAGATTTTTTTAAACTTTAGATTAATCAAATTGTGTTGTTTTTTTATGCCGAATGAATCCTCTTCCGGTTTACCAGAGCCCTCTCGGCTTTCTTTCTTAGTAATCTCTCCCTTCTCAGGTGCCTCATTAGATCCTCCACGTGAGCCCGGTCACAACTGGCCCTTGGCAGGCTGGTCCCTGGAGCACCCGACCCTGGCAAACTGGCCTCTTCATAGCTGACCCCTGACTGACTGGCTCCTGGCACACTGATCTCTGGCAAGGTGGCCTCTTGATTGTCGGCCCCTGACATACTGGCCCCTGGCCGTCTGCTGACATCTGTCTCTCTCTGTCTGTCCCTTTCATTCCCTTGGAACTCCACCTCAATATCTCCCTGAATCTCTGTAACAATAACAAGGCAATCTTGCTGTTATATGTGCACCTATTGTTATTTAAGGGTACACTACACTCCTATAGTCACTTTCCCTCTAATCTTCCTGTGGTTATTCTTTCTCTGTTTTTCTCCCGGCCGTTTTAAAAACATTTCAGGCAAGTAAAAGTTGAAACATCGCTCTGTGCCGCTGCAGAATGTCGTGGACTCGCGGGAGCGCGCAGCTGGCGGTCCGCTCCGGGGCTCAGTCTGCATTTCATCCAGCTTTGCATTAACGAAACAATTTCACAACAGACCCTGACGAGCTCACGGACACACAAAACAAATGATTAAAATGAGTGACTTACTTTTCCGCCGTCAAAACACTGCTTCTTGAAAGATGAAAAGATGTTTTGTTTGGAGATGCCGGTCCAATTTATTCATTTTCATGCTTTCGTTACTGAGCACCTCTCCACATAAAACACACTGAGGCCGCTCCTCTCTATTTCTAACAGCTTGTGAAGCCAACGTTTAAAAACTCCTCTTGGTATCGTCTTTTTGCCATCATGTACGATCGGGATTAATCAGACAATAAACAGACGGCGCAAAAACTTTCGCGGGGGGACGCGTCAGAGCTGATACAATCTTTTATTTTTAGTTTATTTGTATTTAGAAAATTAAATCATTCAATATACAATGCTATATTGCATAATTTGCAACGCAGCCATCAGCTCTGACGCTGTGTGTGTGTGTGTGTGTGTGTGTAGCAATGCATTTAACTGGCGACCCAATCAAAACGGGTCCCTGAGCTTGGGAAAGGCTGATTTAATGTATCATATGTTCGCCGAATTGACATGAAAGCACTAATAAATGTAGTTTCATCCACTTGAGAAATAATCGATTTGTTTTTATATCACATCCGACAGGAGGAAATTCAGCAGCTCTCACTACCGATTTGTAATCCTAATGTAATCATCATCTTCACCACGATCGTTTATGTTTATGTCGCCGAATTGACATGAAAGCAATTTCATTACAACGTTATTAACGTGCCTGAACTCAGTAATTCACCATTTCTACGCATGACAACACACTTTGTCCGTGTTTGGCTCTCGCTGCACAGTGAAGCGTTCCCGCATTGACGTCACTTCTGGCTTCCCCCAAAACTTCAAAATGAGTCGAAGGAATTTCCCCGCGATGTTCGAAATTATTGATATTTATCGGTACGGTATCGCTTTTTCTTTTTTAAACTGACGGTTCGAGATGACCAGTAGCCCAATATTTCATTGCACAACAGTTGTTGGGAGGCTGTCACCGGCTCTTTAACTTGGACGAACACATAGCATACAAATGAATATGTGAGGTTATGTATGTATCGTATGTTTTTGAATAAGCATATGTTTAACAAATCAATATGAGATTAGGCCCCGTTCAAGCAGACTAAGATATATTGAACAGTTTTCCATATGATTACTCGTTTCGCAGAGAACAGTTGCCTAACTTTGACACAACTTATGAAACTATCGACAAACCCTTTCCAGGTCGTAACCTAAAATGGTGGCCCTCTTGAAATTAATTAAGAGAACACGTGAATTGTAAATAAATAAGGAGACAACATAACAAGTTTTAATGAACATTTTATTGGGGTTACAAAGGTCCAACATAGGATTAAGAAAATACATGGCAACTTACCTGCTTACGGGAACATACGGTAGCTTCACGAAACTCAGACAAATAAGCTCCTCCCACACCTATATATATACAAGAGTGCAGAAGCCCTTTCCGGCTCATCCAGTCCTGATGCATGGCAGCGAAGGCATCTCTCCTGCTGACTCGTCTCTGATATCCTCCTGAATGCTGAAAGCGCACACGCACAGCTACATGCTCCTATAATTGTAAATAAATAAAGAGACAACATAACTATTTGGAATGAACATTTTATTGGGGTCACAAAGGCAAAAAAACAGGATTAAGGAAACCTATGAATGCTCACCGTGACATACGGAGGCTTCACGAAGGTTACATGGGAAATAAGCCCCTCCCACACCTCTATATAAACAGCGTGTGGAAGCCCTTTCCGGCTCACTCTGTCCTGAGGCAGCGAATGCATCTCTCTTGCTCACGCGTATAGTCGCATATCCTCCTGACGCACAGCTACGTGTTCCTATAATACACACTGCTTGGATTTGATCACCTTGCAGGGCGATCCTGGGAGAGATTGTTTAGTTATAATAAGCCGAAACATTCAAAGACTCCTGGGTTTGCTACTGAAGATGTGTATTATAATTGTTATATGTGAGTGATAGTAAAAACACTTCTATGATAGCTATCACTCAACGTCATTTCATTTTTCTTGGGGCCTAAGGTGAGAGTTGCCCGAGCACTCGATCTTACAGCCGGTCCCCGGCAGTAGGATCCAAGCCTCTTATTCCCTAACGCAGCCGGTGCCCCATGTTCATGTTCTCATGACCGGCTTTTCTGGATCTTGGCGAAGTATATTACTTTGTTCCACACTAAAACATTGCACAGGAAGCATGGGAATATATGTAATTTATGCATCTATTTGTCACGATCTGTCTGTGTTTTATTTTGAAAAGTGTTCCCCCTCCCGTCTTGTCTGTTGCTGGTGATTGTGTTCACCTGGTGCCCTGTGTTGTCACCCCCCCCCCCCCCTCACCTGTGTCTTGTTGGTTTGATTAGTCCTGTGTGTATTTAGGTTCTGTTAGTCTGGGTGTGTGTGAGATCCTGGTTGCAGTCATATTGAGGCTGGATCCTGAACCACAAAGAGGAATAAATGCCCACACCGGGTTATATTTGAACTCTCTGCCTCCTGCCTTGATCGGGCCGCTCAATGGTCAGCGTCATGATCCCAATACCACCGAGCCCAGCAGACTACAAAGTAACTCACAAAGTGTAGAGATGGACTCAGACCTGAATTCTAACGGCCACATTACAACAGTCATTAGGTCTGCATATTACCACCTGAAGAATATATCATGGATTAAAAAACTAATGTCGCAACAGGATTTTGAAAAACTTGTCCATGCTTTTATTTTCAGTAGACTCGACTACTGCAATGGTGTCTTCACAGGGCTCACTAAAGAATCCATCAGAAAGCTGCAGCTGAACCAGAAAGCTGCTGCTGCTCGAGTCCTCACTGACACTAGAAGAGTGGATCAGATCATTCCGGTTCTGAGATCATTACACCGGCTTCCAGTCGGCCAAAGAATTGGTTTTAAAATACTACTGCTAGTTTTTAAATCTCTAAATGGCTTAGGACCGAGGTATATAGACGACCATCCAGGAGTCTCAGGTCCTCTGGGTCGGTCTGCTCTCTGTTCCGAGAATAACCACTAAACATGGAAAAGCAGCTTTTAGTTATTATGCCCCACCTCGTGCACGTCCACCCAAACACTTCCTATTTTTAAATCCCGACTAAAAACGCACCTATTTGCCGCTGCTTTTAATTGAGCTGCATACTCACACCACAGGATGCCTTTTTAGTCATGTATTCTGTACCTGCTGTGTTTATTTATTTATTTTATTTCATTATCTTTGCTTTTTATTAGGGGGTGTAACGGTTCACAAACATTTCGGTTCTACGTACCTCGGTTTTTAGGTCACGGTTCGGTATGTTTTCGGTACAGCAGAAAAAATTATCACAAAACATAAAATATATATATATTTTTTTTAATTATTATTAAACTGTGAATATTAACTCAAATAAATACAAAATATAATAAAATGAACATTAAGGTGCAGCATTTCGATGAACTGAAATAATCTGTATTTTAACTGTACTGTTCCTAAGCAGCCAGTTTGACATCAGGACTTGCTTGTCATTGTATTTTCATGTTGTTTTAAAGAAAGATGAACTTGTCCACATTGCTTGCCGAAAGGGCAGATCTGCTGGCACTAACGGTACGTCCACACAGCAGCTTTAGACGAATCTTCCACCGCTTCTCTGCCCATTGACTTTGAATGGGGATGACGTCACTCTGCATTGTGGGGGAGCGAAGCGAAGATTTCCAGGATTCAAAAGTTGAGCAATGTTATATACGTGTACCGTACCGAACCGAAGGGCACGTACCGAATAATTTCGGTACGTGTACCGTTACACCCCTACTGTTTAATAATGTATTTGTTCTTAAATGTCTTCTGCTTTTAATCTGTAAAGCACTTTGAATCGCCACGTGCTGAAACGTGCTATATAAATAAAATGGCCTTGCTTTGCTACAAAGAACACAAACTCACTTCTCTGCAGAGGAGTCTCGGGTCATGAAGCTTTATTTCCTTTAGTTGATAGCCAGCGAGTACCGGGTCCACAAAGTGGTGTTGGCTGTGGAGAGATGGGTCAGATGCAGTAGCCCTCCAGGTGGAAACCGCTGCACGGCTTATGGCAGCACTGCTGCACGATGCCGCTCTTCACCTTCGTGTCCTTGCCAGAATGAAGCCTCCGCGGCCGCTGCTCCCTTTTAGACAGATTCCATCGCCGTGTGTCCAATCCTCCAGTTCACTCAAAACTACCATTTAGACTGTTCACACTTTAATGGCTAGGTAATCTCCCAAATCCATTCAGTCTTGTTCGCCTCCACGTCAAGACATATGATGGCGATCCCAATCATAGCTCGCACCTCTGAAGTTCACTTCAAAGACATCGATAGAATGTTTGATGCGGAACATCCAAATAATGCATCTTGGGAATGATGTAATGAGGAAGCTGGGGGATTATTGGATTTGTCACGGATACAAAAGCCCGAGCCACAACACTGAGAATTCAAAAGAGGCCGGAGACGGGCTTTGCACACTAATGATCGGACAAATACATAGATTTAGTTTCAAGCGAGTTATTTTCTCCACTAGCTAGGATCCAGATTGGCATTCTCATTAGGCTGAGACTGAACTAGCCTTGTATGTCGGGGGCAATGTCGCACCGTTCCTCTCATCAAGGGTCATTAGAACTTATTTTCCACAAGTTAAACAAAGCTGTTCCTGGAGTTTACTCTGCCTTACCGAGCATCTCAGATTTCGGTTTTGATTTCGGTTTGGACTTTTAAAGAAAGTGGGGCTGAACTTTCACCTGGACAATCTCTTATCTTGTAATGCCATTTATAAATTGAACTCTCACACAGAATGTTGAGGTACTTCTTGTTTACTTGAGTATTACCCTTTTTATGCTACTTGTACTTTTCCTCCACTACATTCATTTTGTACCTTAGTTCCTTCACAGATGTGGATGAATGAGGTTAAATCTAATCAGGTGTTTAATCAGGCTTTAGTTCCACCTGGAGTGAATCCACCAGCTACCCTGCAGTCTACAAAGTACTTCAGACTAGCTGCACCTTCACCAGCTACCCTGCAGTCTACAAAGTACTTCAGACTAGCTGCACCTTCACCAGCTTTGAGAACACTTTCATGATCAATAAATATGATCGAAACAAATCTAATATATGCATGAATACTTTTATTGTATCTAGTTTATACAACCACACTGAGAAACATAGACAAGTTGAATGTTGTCCATCACAGCACATCATTTCCACACTATGGCTTGAATGTTAACTTGTGCATGTGCTTTTATCAGATTTGTCCAAGAAACTTCTGAAACTTCCACACGAAGTTGAAGAGGTGACTGCGCAGCATGAAAAACCATATCTACTGGAGTGCGACGAGCACAACCTCGGGACCGGAGTAGGTGGCAAGGTGGACGTCACTGGTCAACCACCTACAAAACGTTCACGTGCATGATGACCCCCTGTTCCCCGAGTGCACACATCCTGTAGGAGCCGCAAGCGATGCAAATAAACCTTACCTAAAAGGTGGTAAATTCAAGCTACCCCCTTGCGCCGCCCCTGCCAGGGACCGATAGTTCTTTAGGCTGCTGTGTGTGAATCCCTGCGTGATATAACGTACCGAGTCGTCAATAACCAATATGTATATGCAGCTCATGATGACCATTGTGTGATGCCACATGAACACATGCACTACAACGTGCTAATTTCCTTGTCAGACATATAAATTATGTGAGGTTTAATTCATCAGTTAACGTGATTTTGCCTCTTACCGGGTGATTCAACAAGGTAGCAGAAGATATCAGGGAATGAAACTTCAGGCCATCATTCGTCCGATCCAATTAATTTTTTTAAGGTATCTCTCCTGTCAATGGGCTGCAATGAATCAATGTATGACATGTTTGTTGTGGGCCTTGTGAAATATTTGTTTTTATTATTAACAGAACTTACATTTCAAATGATTAAAGATACAATGAACAATACAAGTATTACATTAAATACAAAAAGTGAATAACAAATTATTTATACAATGCTTTCTTTTTCAGTCTGTGTGGATGAGCTGACGAGGCTTGTGTTTCACAAAGTCTTTCTGGACCCTACACCCTTTGTGGACGAGCTGAAACGAATCCACGTCCCAGAGGACCCGTCAACTCAATTTGACCGGCCCCCCAAGGAGGTCGAAATCCTACATGTTGTCCGGCCAGATCTGGAAACTCCTGGCGGACCCACGACGGAATCACCACTCTGATGCCTCGTCCTAAATATCCCCAGCACCAGCTTACAAAGCTGCGATACGCAAGATATCGAAAACGCCTATCAGGAGAGGAATGGATGATGACAGTGTATACATATACATTCACACATTTGTAAAAATAAAGTTTGATGGAAATACTTAGTAGCCTTTCTTCCCTGAATGAGTTGCTCCTCTAACATATCATTCAGATATAGCAAACCATGATTTGATTTAATCAACGGTAGTAGTTTATTACAGGTAACAATAACTTACTCTTCTTCCATTGTATTTGTCAAAGGTCCGAAACTCTATTTATAAATATTGTGGAGATTCTGCAGTTAGGCTCTAGTCCTGGGTGGTCAACCTATGAAGGTAAGATGTGTTACAAAACACGTTTAGCAATTAAACCAACTATGGGAAAGGTTTACAAAATAAACATTCAATTACTAAGGAAGTAATACAAGTGCATATAATAGTCTATTGACTTGAAGTATATGTGTGTTGGTGTTTTCAGCTAGCTGCTGACATAATGTAGCTAAGCTAGGCTACCTTTCTGATGCTATTGCAGCACACGTTTTCTCCGTCACTTGGCATCAAAGCGCAGTTTCCACAACGGCACCTAAATAACAACAGTTGTAGGAACATCTGAAATGTTAGACATATACTAGATAAAAACGTACCACAATGACAGTTTGGTCTGCTCTAGTGAACGGCGAGGCAAGACTCGCGATTTGGTCTATTCTAGGATCGAACGGAGGTTCCAAATTGTATGCTATATGTAAGCTATCTATTTATCTATCGATTCTCAAATCTAGTATTGCTATGTTGCTAAGTACCCGCTAAACCACTTTACGGCAGAGCCTCTCTGGTGGTTGACTAATCGGAGCAGAGTGGCAGAGCTGACCAATCGGAGCACACTGGACGCACAGGAGGAGGGGGGCAGGAGCTCCATCGAGCCGTTTAGCACAGGGAATGAAAACTCATACTATACAGAGAATGAGAAACCAATCTGAGTTTGGAAAATTGCACAGTATTCTTCTATTGTAATATCCCTCAACAATGGTATTCTGATCAGTAGAAAGGACCTTAAGACATCAAAAAAGCACTTGTATGCGTGCACTCACATGTGTTTTGATTAGGTCGACAGACTCCTTCTGTGAGAGTCTGCTCAGAATCCCCACACTGCTGGGTTCTGCTTGCTGCCACAGTTCTTGATGAATCAAAAGCCAGCAGGAGAAAGGAACTGGTCAGTTAGGGTTAACCTACATCCCCGCGGTGAGGGGAAGGAGGGAGTGATGCAAATGAACTGTTATAGATACCTGAGCCATTGCCATCTGGAACCTCATTGAGGCCACTCCTTCCAGGTCCACTGGGTACTGGACCTTTCTTTTTTAGTAGTATTTGCTCTGCAAGCTTAAAAGGTCTGATAAGTATCTTCGTATTTTCTTTTAAATTACAGATGGTTATATATATACACATGAGTAAATGTTACCTTGCAAATGAACACACCGCATGAAGTTGAATCCTGCTGGGGCGAGTGATGGTCGTGCAGCCCATCTCCCAACCAGCGATCTACACAGGAAACAGATTGGTTTTATATATAAGCCCAAGTAAGATCTGAATGTTCACACATGGCAATCTAATTGTATTCAAGTAAACGGTGGTAATCAGGAAAATGATTGTTGTGTTGCTCGCCCTTAATATAATCCAACATCATGAATATGTAAACACACTTATATTTGATTCGGCTTAACTGCTCTTCCTTGGCCCCGAATGGGTGCAAGAACAGTGACCTGTTCTCGTTCAGATACATGATCGATGGAAGTGCAAAGGAAGTATTAAATAAATAAAAATGTCTTGACCATTAACATGACTTACAATGAGGGTCCAGTGTGCCCCGGCAGACAGCTCCGGCTGCCACCTCATGTTTTGACAAGTCCAACTGAAAAGTATTTGTACATACATCAGTACATATGTTCAAATAAACACTTATTTCTAGTCCTACTCTACTTTCCTTGCCAGAGGGAAGTCATCAAACAAAAGTATACCCCAGCTTGGCCCCAATCCACGATAGATCGGCATTCACAATCTATAAATACGACGGTAACAGTAGAGAATGATCAGTTTGCATACGTACTTCTCCCTCCCACTCCTTTCCCGGGGCCAAGACCAAAAGGTTTTCGCTGTAGACCTTGTATGGCCCACAGCGTCTCCTTCCTCCTCCCTGCCCATATGCCTCGGATTACTGTAAAAAAAAAAAACATGTTAGTTATGAATGAAATGCGTACTTTGTGTCAGTTTACTTACAAGTCTCTTCATCAGACGATGCTCCACGTGCCTGGCCGTCCGTAGGTGGAGCCATGCTCTTGGAGGTCAGTGGACCAGCCAGAGGAGAAGGATCCAACACTTTTTTAATTTAGCAGGGATCCTCTCCTCTGGCATAGTGTGACAGATGGTCAATGTTTATTTGCATTGTCTTTTCTGCCCCAATGTCCGCTATCTTCCCCTCAATTGTTACAATCCGGCACGGTCCCAACATGTCTGGCTCCAGCTTTCCGCCTGTCCTTTGTTCTAAACGTTTGTTTCTTTTTAAAATGGTCTACTTGCCCATGGTCTAGTTTTCTTTGGCGGACTTCGTTGAACACTGCCTCCTGTCTTTTGAGTCCCTCGAAGAGTCCCTCTCTTTCCACCACGCTGCGGACTTCGTACTTCTCGGGCACCTCGCCTCCTCCCAAACATCAGAGAGTAAGAACTGAGGCTTAGTCCGAAGAGCAAACATCGTCCCTTGGAGGACTTGGTCCCACCAGTTTGTTCAGGGACCTACATTCAGGTAAAGCACAAACACAAGAAGGTCGAACAGACATTGGTTTCTAATATTTGATGAAGCTGCTGATTTATTTACTCTTGTTGTTTTAGGTATCAATTCTGATGAGTTAGTATAGGAACAGTAATGTTTGTTATTCTACAAATATACCGTTGTAATGTTTCCACCAGCCCATGTGTCTGTGGGTGCACGGCGAGCACAGGCTTCCTTTGATGCCCAGCCTCTCACAAAGGTTATAGTTGACCTTGAAGTGAACATTGGGACAAACAGGAAATAAGTTAGTTAGCACAGCAGTTACATCATGCTTCAAAGTAGTACCTTATTGCAACATTCCCCACCTTGATCTGTTAGCAGCCTTTGAAGTGCACCACATTTGTAAAATAAATCAATAATACACTTGGTCACCTCGTCTGCTGTTTTATTTTTAAGTGGGTGTGCCTCTGCCCATTTGGTGAAATAATCAACCACGACACAAATGTATTGATTGCCGCCATCGGTTACTGTGAGTTACCCACTGGGTCCATCCCGACCAGCTCCAGAGGCTCCGTCACCTGGGGGGAAAACATACACATGAGCATTGCAGTACTGCTGACATGTTTGAAAGCGTCTTCAAATGTTTCCTTGTCCCTCTATAGGAGTGTACTCGACCTTCTCTTTGATAAAGGCGCTCTTTGACACGGAAGAACCTGAACCAAAAAACACTATAAACTTTTCTGTGTTGCGCTTTTGTGCCGTAATGCGTAATTCACCTCATTATTTTGAACCCACCCACTTGCGGATATCCTCCTCCGTGCCAGGCCAATGATATCGTTGAATTATGGCCTCATGTGTCTTTTCCCTTCCAAAATGTCCACCGATGTGGCCATCATGGGATTCCTCAGAGATCTTTGGCTGACACCACGAGGCGCTCTGCAAAAAGAAATGTCCTCCTGCATATGTAGTGCAGTTCCCCATCAGGTATTGAAATGTCATCGTTATACATGTGTTATCAAAGCAGATGATGTTCTGAAGACCACATGTCTGACATAATCCTGAAGGTCTGCTCTGCTCTTGATAATAAACCTTTGTGTTCTATTCAAGCCATCAGGATACATGTTGTGGATCATAGAATCCATCCCTCTTGGTTAGCCGGGCATGCTATGAATGCTTTAAATAATTTAATAGTACTTGTTTTCCCTCCACATTCAGGTGGAGGCCATCCCGATTAAAATAATGCGTCACGGTTTGTGTTGGAAGTAGGACCCAAATGCAGACTGAAAACTCTATTTCAAGGCTATGATATCGACAAAGACAAACAGAACACTCACCGACGAACTTAGTTATCACACAAGACAACCCGACAAAGAGAGACAGAAAACCCAGAACTTAAATACACCCAGGACTAATCACATAAACACGAGACAGGTGAGGAGGGAGGAGAAAACACATAGGTACCAGGTGAACACAATTGGGTAATCAGAGAGGGAAACCAACAGAAAGCAAACGGGCAGGAAACGGGGTGAACACTTTACAAAATAAAACAGGAAACCCAAAGATAGAAAAGGACAAGAAAAATACCAACACAGACAAATCCTAACAATTTGTCTGTTCCTGAGAAACAGTGTCCCCGTAGGGAGGTAGATGCAGTCCTTTTTCAGCTGGCACAACTGCTGGAAGCCGCGGTTCGTCTCCGCACCGTAGGTTTGGTCCACTCATTGTCCACCGGCCGGAGGACGATGGAGCAGACGGCCACATAGAGGCTCTGCATGGCCGCGCTGATTCTGGTCTACGAGGGCCTCCATCTGTCCCACGATGGCTGCTGGGGACAGTCCGGAAGCCACATCGTTTGTCCCGATGAGCACGACCACCAGAGCCGCACCGGTCACCCGGTCGAACCTCCAGGCTTGATTGATTGAACATTTTATTAACAGATTGCAGAATGGGTTCAATACAGTATAGCTCAATACACACAATTGTTAAGGGGATGCAGACCAGAAAAAGACTTTCGTCTTGTTTACGTCAGGGTCCCCTATTTAATTCATCATAACATACAGATAGACAGTACTGTTACATTCAGACCTTTATGACATACATGACATACAAATATACAGTACTGTGTGTGAGTATACAAAGTGTCTAAAAAGAGAGTATATACATTGAGGGGGGGGGGAACTGTATATTGTATATATCCTCAATAGACTGCAAATAATCCAGAACTCTGCTGCCCGGATCATCACCCGCACCAATTCATCCGACCACATCACCCCCATTCTCACTCAGCTACACTGGCTTCCTGTACGCTACCGTATTGATTACAAAAACATTCTACTCCTATACAAAGCTGTCCATAACCTAGCCCCCATCTACATCTCTGACCTCCTTCAGGACTACACCCTCGCGCACCCTCCGCTCTTCGTCCGTAGGACTTCTCACCGTCCCAAGCTATCGCCTCAAAACCATGGGTGCTCGAGCTTTCAGCTGCTCGGCTCCCAGACTCTGGAACTCCCTGCCACGACGCATCCGACAGTCTGGTTCCATAACAACATTCAAAACCCAACTCAAAACCCAACTCAAAACCCACCTGTTCAAACTGGCATTTTCCCTATAATCTGTACCCCGTGTCCTTTTGTGTCCTTTTGTAGTCAGTGTCCTGTTGTCTGTCTTGTCTTACCCCGGCTGATACTTCACTAAATCGACTGTTTTAATTTGTAAGGTCTAATTGTAAATGTAAATTGTAAATCTGTAAGGTGTCCTTGGGTGTTTTGAAAGGCGCCCCCCAAAATAAATGTATTATTATTTAGGGCTGTCAAACGATTAAAACTTTTAATCAGATTAATCACCATTCGAACTGTCCAAAATATGCCATTTCTTTATGTATATTGTTGGGAATGGAAAGATAAATGAAAGAAGGCGGATATATCCATTTAACATACAGTATCTATGTTTATTATAACATTTTTCTGCATGTCAAAATGAAAGACAACCCACACACCTATCAATCATCAACCCGTGGGGTCTTAATTCATTACGTGTTGATTTCTATCAACGGGGAGTACTTCAGGAAAGTCGACAGAGGGGGGGGGGCTAGTGGAGTACTTCGTGACCACAGAGTGTGAACGTTGTGATCAGCTGTTTTAGCGCAGTTCTCCAGTGAGGGGGGGAGTCTCCCTCCGCAGCCGGTTGGCGTAGTTGTGGCACAGTTCCGTTGTACAGACCGACGTTAACAGCAGCCTGTCTGTGCACACGGAGACCGACTCTGTCGTCCGGTGATCTAACCGCCTTCTGGAAAAGCTTCACAAGTACGTCGGTACGCAAAGCGCTTTGTGACACAAGTGACGGTACGCATTTCATATCACGCACATAACCTGCGTACCAGTTATGTGCACCCCTGTACCAGAGCCATATTATTACTATTATATGGCTCTGCCCTGAACTACAGCAAGAGTATTCTCCGTCGGGACTTCCTGCAACAACACCACGCCGTTATCAAAGATGTTCTATTGAGAAGACGATCACTACGTGACAAAAGTTTTCAAAACCGTGGCTACTGAAATCAATCTTACTAACTGCTGTCTGTGCAATTTACTCGGCGCGAGTTGGCGGACTTTATTTTGCTTACTTTAACATCATGTCTCATGGTGGGGCTAAGCCATTTCTTGGTATGGGTGTAGCCTACCCCAGCCATACCCTGGCGCAGCCACTGGTAGCACGTATGGGGCGGGCCATTCTGCACATGCGTTAAATATTTTAACGCAATTAATTCAAAAAATTAATTACCGCCGTTAACGCGATAATTTTGACAGCACTATTATTATTATTATTATTATTGTAGGGGGTTAGGTTTGGACATTTACAGGGGCCAGTTTCAAATTGCAGTCTCCCGTAGGTGCTCTTTTAGAGAGGTTTTGAAGGTAGTGATTCAGGCGTTCCACATTGTTGTGGCATAATTGCGAAACGTGTTTCGTCCCTTGTTTGAGCCAAATCTGGGTTTAACATGATTTGTGGAGCTCCCTCTGGTGGACGACGCTGAAGTTGGCTTCCGATTCAGAGCTTCCGATTCGGCAGTTAAGGGACATTTAATTTATAGCGCTGAGCGAACAATCCTCCGTGTTTGAACCTCTTAAATCGCTGAATAGCCGATTTATCTGGACTGGATTATCCCAGAGGGTTTAAAGAGTCTTTATAACCCAGTTTGAGATTTGTGAAACCTTTATTCTGTTTGTGAAATACAAACAAGGGAGATTTCAGTGTTTTTTTTACATGTAGACCAGGTCCTGATCTGAAACCACTAGACTTACACTCATCAAATCTGGACTGGATTATCCCAGAGGGTCTAAAGATTCTTTATAACACAGTTTGAGATTTGTGAAAATACAAACCCAGGTGGAAGGCTGAGGTTGCTGCAGCAGGCCAGGATCAGAAAGTGAACCTCCCAGCTGGGCGAGCAGGACGACACTCCCAGTACCTGCCAGAGGACAGCCAGGCAGAAGGGGGGAGGGGTCGTCACAACATGTCCTTTTGTTTTGTTTTATTGTTCTGTCTTTGTATTTAAGTATTCCAGTAATGTATGTTGCATGTTTTTATTTTATTTTATTTACTTGTTTAAATGAAATTTGTTTTAGGTTCACTTATAAAATCTGTCCAGGGACAACAGATGAAAAATAGCCTCTTGGCTAACTCTGGCACATTTACAGGAATGTTAATTAATGTGCACTGTCCCTGTTACACAAATGAATAAATACAAATAAGTGTATGCTCCTCATTTAGGGGATAATTCTTTATCTACAAAGTTTTCGTATCTTAAATTCTGTTTCATAGCAAACAATAAAATGAAAGCGATGTTAAAGGAATCCAGGTTCATGAGATAAAGGCTAACCTTCAGTCTTTCTTCCACTCTGAACGGCTTCTGCTGCTTTGTCCTAAAGCTAAACATGAATAGCAATTATGTTTCTGAGAGAAGACAGGATTACAATGAACCAACTTGCTCACTCCATCGTTACCAAAGTGTTATTTTCTAATCTTGTGATGTTTTTCACATTGCAAGCAATCAAGATGACGCACTGTAATTAGGCAAACTAAGCGTGTTGCTTAAAGTAAACTTGAACAATGCAAGTTATAGACTATATTTAATTTCCTGTTGAAATGTTTTGCCTGCAACTGCAAATACATTAAGTTTATATAAGTATACCTGCTTATCTGTTGACTTTTTATTTGCAACAAAAAATTAGTAAAGACTTTGTTCTTCCTTAATTAGCTGTCCATACTTCCCCGGACCGTAACGATGTGGCAACACGGGAGTTAGCCCCAAGTGTTCTTTGGATGGTCGTCTCGTTGATGACGGTATCTCCTCTTCCAGGCTTTTCATTTTCTTCAAGGCCATCATAGAAACGCCAGCTTCTATCTAAACCCAATTAGTGGAATGCCACAAAGTGATTTGCAGGCCCCCGGAGATACGTACAGCAGCTGGCTCACACCTTGTGACGAGAGTATTGTACAAAGACTGTGTGAGATATAAACAAATGGAACAAGTCAAACAGACAGCAACATTTGAACACAGACATGATATGTACTGAATGTAAGTCTTACATTCCACCAAGAACTGTAACCAGATGTGGCGAGGCTGTAGGATGATGCTGGTTGGTTAGCTTCCCTGGTTCATGACTGAAGGCAATGAAATACAGGGCTCTCCGTGCACGAAGACACGCTGCGCTGTTGTCTCCTCAAAAGTGCATCGTTTCAAACCTCTGAGATAAAATGAAATGCTGGATCCAACATCCATAAGACCTCTATAGCATTGAACAGATACATCCTGACCACCCTTGATGGCAAGGTTCAGTGAAGTCGTAAACATGTGGGTGATATTGTCCTGTTGCTTTCATGGCGTTAACTTCCTACGACGAGGTTCAGAATATGCAATGTTCTTGATAACAGTTGGATGTTCAGGACAACGGTCACATATCAAGTGATTCATCAGCTCAGCGAGGGATATAGCTGGTCTACCCCATCCTGTATTTACAATGGAGATCAATGGAACTGTTTGGCATATACATTTCACAATGAATGATCTGAAGTATATGGCACTACTTACATATGGCATGGAAGAACTTTTAGGCACTCATTCGCCCACTTGCCGACATCAGCCTGTCTGTTCATCTTGAAAGGGAATAAAACACAATTGAAAAAGACAAGTAACTTAACTTAAATATGACCAATCTTTCACTCATGAGACTTTCTTTTTGGGTGCAATCAATTATACTATTGATTGATTTATTTGATTTAATAAATACATTATATTAATTTAATTTCACAAAATAGGGAAATACTTGCATTATATCGTCTGAGTTGAGTTGCATGTCCTTTCGGCGACAGGGCAAGCCACCTTCTGCATGTTTGCGTTATTTCTGTTTTTTGCAAGTAGTCCAGTCGAGAAACAGCCGTGTCCTCCTCAGTCCCAAAGCATCCCAGGACTGTCCTTTGAACCTGGCTACGGTGTTCAGCCCCGCAGCTTTCCCTGTGACCGCTCCCTTTGATCAAAACGCCTATGGACTTGCAGCAGGGTCGACATCCATGAGTCAAGATTTGCATTCTTTGACAAATCATTTTGAATGCCTGGTCTCCTTTGTATTGCGAGATGCAGGGTGTACAGCAGGTTGTCCACTGGGCAAGTGTTTGTCATCGACACAGTTTGCTGTCCAAGTGTCCCCTCCCCTCCCCAATGTGGACAGCGTCCCCTTTGCTGTTCCCGAGCATTAGGGCTGCACGATTTTGGGAAAAAATCTAATTGCGATTTTTCTGACAAATATTGCGATTCGAATCGTGATATTTATTTTTAAGCGACCCAACGGAAGTTTATTGTAAAATGCGCCCATAACTCCGGCTAGGAAGGTCCTATCAACATACTCCCGTCTCTAGCGCCCCCGCAGCCCGAGCTACGAGTGAAAGAACTAAACTTACATGAAACTTCCGTTGGGTTGCTTTAAAGTCAAGCTTCAGTTTGAGATTCACCCTTTAGATGTAGAACATGTGATGGAGCATCACTAACCTGACTCAGATGGTTCACCAAACCATCTGAAGCTCCATTGGAAGCCATCTAGAAAGGGCAGGCACTTTCAAAAGCACTTGGCAGGTGATTGGATCAATCTGTCTATCACCTTCTATCATGGGCCACTTCTGATTGATTAACAATGGCTGGTACATGTGGAGCACAGCACTTCTGATTGGTGTGGATGACTGACACACAAGAACAAGAACAAAAAAAAAAGTTTTAAAAAGTTACAAAAAATCGCAGGCTTTGCGATTTAATAATCGCATCATCTCGAATCGCGATTTCGATTTAAAATCGATTAATCGTTCAGCCCTACCTAGCATCTACAATGTTTCAGACAGTTTATGCTTTTTTCTCTGAGCAGTTGGAGTAGGGGGGCTGAAGTACTTCGACTTTCTTTTCTGCGTTTTACTTGGCTTCCTCCATGTCTCCTTGTGACAGAGGAAGTGTCTCTGGTCCCTCAGATTGTCTTTTGTCTTCAGCGTATGTTTTTTTCATTATTGCGACGCCTTTGAGTCGTCCAGCCACGAAGTCTTGCTGGAGAAAGTCTCCTGCTCTTCTGTGCAATCTTGATGAAAGGATCACTTTTGTTGCTGAGTGGAACCAGTTCTCTACAACAGCATCACTGTCCCGGGTTTGGCCAAGATGTTTAAGCATCAGACCAAAGAGTACCAGCGTAATGGAGAATTCTTTCCACAAGTGTCTCACAATAATGAGGATGTGGCTGGCATGCTGCGTGTGCGCCCTGCTTCCTCCTGTGCTCGTGTGACCACCTCTCTGATAGAGTAAAGAAAGGGGATGATTTTGTGAGAGATCTGTGCATGTCCTTCAAATCAGCAGGTGTGTGGTCTTCATCTTCATTTTTTTAAATGGATATGTTCGGACTTCTGTGTCCGTATGGCCTCCTGCTGAGAGATGTTTCTTACTTATTAGCTTCAGTCTTGATGAACAACATGTACCTACACCTTGAAATGGACAACACCTGGCTAAATACAGTAGCATTTTGAAGGAGGGCAAAACAGTACAAACAATTTGTTCGTCTCCTTTCTGCACTGAACCTTGGACCACTTCATACTGATCAACTTCAGCATGTGAGCAGCACAGAGGTGTATCACTGACCGCTGCCCTCGGCACACCTGGAAGCAAAGCTTGAGACGTTCCTGAACACTGGTGATGTTACCTGCCTGAACGACTGCATGGATCAAGGCCCAACTGAAACCAGTTTCCACTTGTTGGGGCTTGAAGTGTTTTGAAAACAACGTGTAGTCGTCGCGACCCAGGCAAGTCAACCAGTGCAGGATTGTTGCAGTACTCTGATGTCGCTGTCGCTGTCTTCGGCGGCCACTACACCCTCATCTCAGGTTCTTCATCCGTGCTCTTTCCTTCTCGGAAAGGCCGATCTGGTTTTGAAGGTAATCGTTAAAATTGTTTTCAAGTGACGAGTGCACAGGGCATTAGTGGACGAGGGGAAAGTCTCCTTTATGGTGTTATGTATGATCTTGAGTCGTGGCTGTGGTCCTGGATCATCGGTCCTGATGGATATCCTCGTGGATTCATCTTCCTATTATACACACATGCATTTCCAAACATCTGGACTACCTATGTTGCAAATGTATTATCTTTTCAATTTACACACGGCATCTATTGCAGTCTGTCCGTCCTGGAGAGGATCCCTCCTCTGCTGCTCTCCCTGAGGTTTCTCCATGTTCCCTTTAAACTGGGGGGTTTCTCCGGAAGTGTTTCCTTGTACGATGTGAGGGTCTAAGGACAGAGGGTGTCGTATTGTCATACTGATATTCTGTACACACTGTGAAGACCACTGAGACAAATGTAACATTTGTGATATATAAATAAACATTGATTGATATGGCACGCCTGAGTGCCTTTTCGTCATCTGAGCCAATGACAAGATTCGGCTGGTTCCCGCTGCTACATGTGCCAAACATGCGTGGTATACAGCAAACGAAGCCGTGCCATGCAATAGCATTGGTCCAAGTACAATTGGCTAGGCATTTGATGTTTTGCGGAACAGCCCCTTGTGCTTGAAAGATGTGACCGTCACATATCCATCTCCCAAATTGAATGTGCGATCAATTCCCAGCACCGAAGGGTCGTCCTCCCTGCAGCACATGGTGTTGGTCAACTCCAGTGTCTCGGATGTGTATAAGATCACGGAGGGCACACCGAGACGCACTGGACAAACTTTGGTACATCGGTAACTTTGTTTGCCACAGCAATCACGTGGTCGGCAAAGTTCTGGTTGTCTATAGTGTGTGAAGTACATGTACTCGCTGAAGTTGGATCAGCACATTCCTTCCGTTCAATGTTGTATTTTTTGTTGCGGATTTAACGCGTGTCACGGGGATAATCCCAGGGTTCTTCTTCTGTTGTTGTCAATGGTTGCATTTCCATATCGATGTCCGTGGGGCGCTTGCCCTCCTTCACCTTTGCTCCAATGCCCTTCAACACCCCACGACCTGTTCTGACGTAATTCACGCCCCCATGTTTCCTATTGCCATGCGGCATCTCCTGTTTATGGACCCCCACATATTCGACTAAAGCCAAGTGGCTGCGTGGGCAAGAAGGTTCGAATCTGTCACGAGGTACATTACCCAGCCACGTGATTCGACGCTTGTAATTCGAATCGGCTTTTAGGAGAGTGTAGTTCCAGCACTTCTTCAGGTGATGGTTGTGGTATGACCGGTAGATATACTACGCGATTGTTTGCGCTTCTCTTTGTGCAACATTTCCCATACCCCTTGCCATGCATAATAAGCATTTGGTGACCCTCCAGACTTTCTGTGCCACGCCCCACAGTCATCCTCAAATTCACTCGGCAGGCCATCCCGACGCCGCTGACGATTGTCGCCGTTAATGATAAAAAAAAAAAACATTATTTTTTATGCCAGGAGGGATAGCCTTCAACTGACTAGTGCCGTTCACCAATACATCAATGGCTTTCGATGCCTCCAAAAATGTTTCACGAGGCAGTGGTGTCCCATTGCGAGTCGCCTGCCTTACGACAGGGGCGCGTTCGTCTTGATGACGATGGGTCTTCTGCCATTGACAACTCTTCTGTCCCATGTAACTCTTCATCGTCTTCACTCGAATTGTCCGCCTCATGCAGCCGTTTGCGTGGTACACTTTGATCGTCGTCTGAGTCGCCGTCAGACCCAACATCCACTTGGCTTGACTCAATCGCCATTGTGTCACCATCACTTGAGGAACCCCCATCCTCGCTCGAGCATACTTCCTGTGGGGAACCTTCATCCTCTTCTGAGTTAGGGGGCAATAACGGAATTGGCCGTACCGGTGTGTCGAAAACGTGACTTTCACCTGTGTCATCTAGTGACTCGCTGGCATTCGACACGGGTAACCTTCTGTCCGCACGAGACACAGACGGCGATCGCATGTATGCAGGACCCTTTGAATCGGGAGTAGATGTATGCAAGCCTTTCTTCCTCTCGGTCTCCGCGCCGGCATCTGGCACAGGTGACAATTCATTGATATCCTCGGCATTGAACTGATTGCTTGGGATGACACAAAGTGATTTGGAATCCATGTAGTCCCTTCCTTCCATGTGGTTGTCGACCACATGATGACTTTGTCTGGAGTCAGTAGCTGTCTCTTTGTGCGTGGCTCAAACGTGCAGTTTAGCCCAACAGCATATTTATCTGTAGCACCGTTCAGTTTCGGGTACAGCGAATGTACAGGGTGTCCCGATCGTCGGTTTCCAATGATTTAATGTAATAGTTTGCCTGTCTAGCCATTGTAATCGGGCTCTTTGAAGATCCAAAAATCTCCGGTTTTCTTACATTTCTGATCGGATTGGCAAAAACTTCAGAATTTGTATCGACCGCCGTTCAACTGACAGCGTTGTTTTCCCCCAAAAGTGGGCGGAGCCGTTATTTTTGCCCGGAAGTGACGCATGTGTTACTCATCGATAGGCCGTTACCAGCCCTGAGCATACGAAAGAAATACCAACGTTAATAATTATTATTTTCAAAGCAATTTATGAATGAAAATCCAATAGTTCCTTGAGTTTATATGCAAGCAGATTTATTTCAGAAATTATTAGAAGTTTTGGGCGAAAGACGGTATTTTACAAGTGGCGTTTGAACGCATCATAACTTGAGGTCTGTGAACGTTAGTTCTCTCCCTCATTTCTCTCTTCGCATGCAAAGGGTAAGGTGCTCTTATTTACTTTAGCGTTGCAGCCGCCACTTGCGCTTAGTTATGCATAATTAGCATGAATTACATAATATCTAGAGTTGATTTTGGCGCTATTGTCATGTTTAAGCTGTTAACCCGACAGTCTCCTTAACATTTAACAACGAATTAACCATTCGTACTGAAAGAAAACAGAAGTCTAAAGTCTGAATTAGCACTAAGGTAAATACTCCCAGATAATTCCAGAGGTGTTTTTTTTGCTAAATGTCTCTGAAAAAGGTAAACTGTCACTTGTTTTGCATCATTGTTGATACAGGGTAATTATTATGTTGTAGTTTGGATTATCCCCTCATTCAAGGGTGGTTTTCACGATAAGTCATGTCTGTTTTTTGGAGGGAAACTATAATTTACATGATTTTACTTTAAAATAAAAACATCTATATTGATTCTAACTGTTCTACGTCCAACTCACAGGTTTATCATTGCTTTGACAAGAAATAGTATTAATTAATTCATATTTACTCAAGTATTAATGTGTAGGTCCACAGTTTAGACCCGCGTAGAGCTACTGCGGTGAATTTAGTTTTAGGTTGGATATTCGCGGACCCGCCAGCAGCGTCAGTTTCCCGGGGAGATCTTCTCCGCGAAACGAGGCTTTCACTTAGGGACCATCAACAAATGACTTTTACAATTAGACAAGAAAAATGTTCTTTTTAATAAATCGACAGCTTCCCGATCGAGTGAATGTGAAGCAAATCTAGAGCATACATTTATTGAACACACCTCTTTTTATTGCATTTTAATACTTGAAATTAGGGCTGGGCGATTTTTTCGGTTTTCACGATTAATTTGCATTTTTACTTTCCTACGGTTTGTGAAATGGCTGAACCGAAAAATCGCGATTTTAAAACATTTCTAGACTCCGTAGTAGCTTACTCTCTCACTTTCCAGAACGCGCACAAAGCTCAGCCACATTGCCTGTGACTCCCCGATCTGCTGTTGTTATGCTGTGTTCGTTGTTGAGCATAACAGAGGATAACATTGTAGTACATTGTACATTACATATATAACTAAACACGCCTTTTCTCCTCCTTATCTCTTTCATGACTTTTCATTTAATATGGTTTTGAACGCTGTGATCAATACTCAAGACAGGAAAAACTTCACGGCTGGTTTCATTTCTGGTAGTTGTTGTCTCATGCTACCCACGTCTGTAAACAAACGTATTCAAATAAACTGTACCTTCATTTAATATTCAGCAATAATAATATCTCGCCGTCTATACAGTAGTTGTAGTGTTGAAATCAGTAGGGTTCGGTGTGCAACACTCCGTGTCATATCGCTACTAAATTCACCTCTATAGTAAATGGTATATTAGCCACAAGCTAAATGCTAACCGGAGATGAAGGATTTTCAGAATAAAAGCTGCGCACGAGAACTTCTGGTTTTTCAGTATAAAACAGCATTTAAACTGACGGTATGTTTAAGGTACTTTATGCCATCAAAACATTGATTTTAATTTATAACACTGTGCGCATGTGCAGAGCTGCAGATCGGGTAGTCACATAGCTACAATCACACTCACCGCTTCACCGACAGACGTACCATAAAAATGTCCACGAACACAGATGAAGAACTCATTCCTAAAAAAGGTGCTACTTCAGTCGTATGGAAGTGGTTCGGGTTCAAGCGGTCATACATAGAACAAACAACTGTTCTGTGTAAGGTCTGTAGAAAGACAACTTCCTAGAAAGTTGAAAGTTAAAGGGATGTTATTTTGTTTGAGGGTATTTTTTTATTATTCATTTCATTATCATTATTTCATTTTACAAGTTTTTTCAGGGACGGCCTACAAGAGATTTTTTTTTCAGTTTGATTTAAAAAAATCTTTGCACATTAATGACAGCCAAGAGCCGCGGTGCTGTTTTTATTTTATTTATTTATTCTTGAACAACTGATTTGTTCACATAGGCCTAGACTACTTGGTAATCTCATTTATTTTTATTGTGTTAATAAAGAAAATATGTATTTAAATGTTGCCTTGGTTTGTTTAGAAAAAAACAGAAAAAATCGAGGTTTAAATCGAAAATTGTCCATTAGTTAGAAAAAAAAAATCGAGATTTTATTTTTAGGCCAAATCGCCCAGCCCTACTTTAAATATGTTTAATTAATATTTTTGATGGAAACATTAGCTTATTTCTTCAATACCTTCCAGGTCATGTGACCGATTCGCTCAAAATCAATGCTGGGTCAAAGAAACTACACTGGCTGCATAGGACACACCTCTTTTTATTGCATTTAACCTCAGTCCCTTTCAGAGTTTCACTGAACGACATTAAACCGGCTGCTCGGGAACAGAAACTGTAATTGCAGTTTAAAGTCTGATTTGGAAATATAGTTTGTTATAAGTTTGTAAGCTTTATTTACATTTCTCATCTTCATATTCTCCCCCTACAACATGCACCTAATCATCTTGGGTTACAATACTTCATGTCCTCTGTCCTTCACCTCACTCTTTACCAATTTAGTCCATGCTTTACTTTCTGACAATATTTACTTATTCCATCGTTACAATTAAAATGCTGGAGAACGATTTACACACTTTGAACAGTAAGTCTTAGAGAAACTCACATTTCCCTGTGCGTCATTTTCCTGTTGGTCCTCTTCTCTTCTCGTCACCTTTGTGGCAGGTGGGCTCTTGGGGGTGGGTCGTGTTTTTGGTGGATTGAAGTACTTGGACTTGGACTTGGTGTGACCAGCAGAACTTTCCCGCGTGTTCCACTGTTCCTCGTGGTCATCATCTGGCCTGCTAGTTTGTCCAAAGTCTTTGTCCAGAATATGCATGGGCAGATTGTGTGGCTCTACGTATCTTCCTATTGAGCGTACCTTTTGGAGACGGACTCAGCTGGTCTCAAGTACTTCTTTAAAAGCATGGAGTGTTTGACCAACCCAAACCAGAGCTCCACATGGCAGTTGGTATCCCTGGTTTTATGACTTCCATCTTTTTTAGAGGTACCTTTTCTATGTCGCGACAGATCCCCAAGCAACAAACCACTCCACAAAGGGAAGATCCAGATGTCGTGTTTTAACAGTGCATCGATGACACCAGGACAGAGGTCGTGGTGTTTACATGAACAGCATCGTCAGAGAGAATGTCCCTCTCTGCTTGGTCTTGATTTTGCTTTCCCATTACATGCCCACTTTCCTCCACTTTCACGTCCCGAGTTTGCAGAATGCACTCGTCGAGGTACATTTCGCTCTGTTTCACCGAATGAGTACTCCTCTGCATCATAAAGCACACACATGATAAAAAACATCAAGGGCTTCCTGCATACTTGTGCAGTTCAGGATGTATGCAGAACAGAATGTTGCATGTTCCCGTGTGCCTCTGTCTACAGTTGGTTTTCCAAATGCTTGTGACGCAGCCTTCGTGCTATGAGCAGAGCACAGGTCACAGGTCACAGTGAAGTTAGGAATCAGTTCAGTTTGTCCAGACACTATCTCAAATGCTCCGTCAAGGCACGCTGACATGTTTCCCTGTTAAAAGACAGAAGCACACTGTGTATCAGAGTCCAGCTATAATCTGTCTCAACCTGTGCTATCTTTCTTTTTGTTATGTAAATGGTAAATGGACTGTACTTATATAGCACTTTATCCAGTCTTTACGACCCCTCAAAGCGCTTTACATACTACATGTCATTCAGTACCACTTGCTCTAGGACCTAACATTCACACACCGTTGGCCATGCCATCGGGAGCAACTCAGGGTTAAGTATCTTGCCCAAGGATACATCGACATGTTGACTGCACGGGCTGGGATCGAACCCACAACCTTCTGGTTGAAAGACGACCACACTCCCTCGCAGCCACAGTCGCCCTTTTTGTAAGACAACTTTCTTTTAAATTCCATGAGCCAGTGGGAAACAGATGGCTGTTGGTGATCAGCTCTGTGACTGGAGGCAAAGCAAGGGAGGCTTATCGTTACCCATTCCGGGCGAAACCAAAGCATAATACAAGACCCGCTTATTTTGATCAGGAATTTTCTGTAATTTTTTTTCTGGAGAGTCGTAGGTGTTGGCTTTGTCAAGTGCTCAGTCAATATCTTTATTCCAGCATCTGCGTATAAATGTACAGCAGAGACGGATCCATGTGTAGGTGCTGAAGAAAGCCTTTTGATGAGGCATGACTGCTGCTCTCTTTGAGTCAACATGAGTTCAAGCATCATGTCATCGTGGAGCCTTGCGCTTTTCTTCACTTCAGAGGATATTTTCTTTAACACGTCTTTGGTGAGGCTTCTGCTTATGTTACCAGCCATTATTTCTTCTACTGGTGTCGGTCTTAACATAGTGTAACAATAATTGCTGACAGCACTGGTTAAGGCTTTGGAAATTGTTCCTCTTCTTGTGTATTTTCCTAACCCTAACCCAGCATTGATTTTGAGCGAATCGGTCACATGACCTGGAAGGTATAGGCTAATTTTTCCATCAAAAATAATTTAAAGTATTACAATGCAATAAAAAGAGGTTTGTTCAACAAATGCATGCTCGAGCGTGGATTTGCTTCACATTCACTCGATCGGGAAGCTGTCGATTTATTAAAAAGAAAAAATGTCTTGTGTAATTGAAAATTCATTTGTTGATGGTCCCTAAGTGAAAGCCTCGTTTCGCGGAGAAGATCTCCCCGTCGTAATACAGCCAGCAGCAGGGGAAACTGACGCTGCTGGCGGGTCCGCGAATGTCCGTCGAATATCCAACCTAAAACTAACTTCACCGCGGTCGTAGAGCTCACTTTGCATTAGTTAACTTGAAGTGTTAATGTGTTGTGTTTTTTAGGCTGAAAAATGGATTCACCTGCAGGACAGCGAGGCGGAGACACTCCGGGAGAGGGCCAACTCTTCATTGTAAGTAAAACATTGAAATGACAAAAATATTTATGTAAGCCCGACGCGGAGGGATCCAGATCTGCATGAAGTCGCTGCACATTATCCCGCTTATTACGCGGGCACATTCTCAACAAAGTAACGACATGACTTCCAATATTAATTAAAAAATAGTTGTATTTATTTAACTGGCCATACATCCGCAAAGAAAAATAGTCCGTTGTTACCGTTTGAAATATGCAGCAACGGCAGGAAGGAGGAGCTTTTTGATTACAGATTTGAAAACATCGTTGCTTGGTTTAAAAGTAGCACAATTCATGATGTCAGACCTTATGAAGTATCTAGATATCTCTGCCCTAATGCCACAGGAACTGCACACTGAATGTGTCGCCACTTGATGTCTATCTGGACCGCTGAGTAAAAAGAAGGGTTTTCTGCCCGTTACTTCTCCGCTGCTTTCTTGTCGCGTCAGTTCGAAAAGCCAAACGCCAAACTGTATACAGTTCAATCGACCGGAGTTCTTTGTGCAGATGTGAGCGTCCTTAACAACGGTTAATACGTCCTTGACAGCGGTCTGTCTGTTCTGGATTAACGACGTATCACGTGTTCTGAATTGACCAATCAGAATCGCAAATTCAACTAAGCCATGTCATAATGAGCTTTAAAAAGATGTGATACTCTATAATATAAGAATAATAAAAGGAGCATCTCTCTCCTGACAGGCGGTCAGTATCACTCATGTTGCTGGCTGGGCTTCAGTTGTGATTTTGCGCTTTATATTTTAAAAAAACATCTTCAATTTCAGGGGTCTGGGTTCCCTTAGGGGGGTGCAGCCCCCTGTCTCAAGAATCACTGGTCTGAATGGTTGTTGATAGTTTTCTGATTTATGTGTAAATGTGTTGTTTTTTTATTTGCAGTATTCCATCTTGGATGTCGCAGTGGCCGCCAGGCTTTGTACGCCGAGGGCTACAGGTGTTGTGGCGCTGCTTCCAGCTGCTGGCGCGGCAGCTGAGGCTCACCCTGAAAGGGGAGGTGGCCCCCTGGAAGAGGAAAGCAGACGAGGCCCTGCAGGCACCCGCCTCCTTTGCTCAGGACGTGTTGGTCCTTGAAGTTTAAAATGTATGACTGATTGAGCACTTGTACTGTACTACTGTTGTGTTACATTGACTGTTTTTGTTTTGGCTGGACTGATAGAGTATCACCGTTGTGTTTTAGTCTTTAAAAGGGAACATGTTATTGAATGAAATCTGTCCTCTGAGTAGAAGGAATCTTAACCATGTCATATGACTTTGTACTTTAGCAGAGAAGAAGAAATGTGTAAGCAGTACAGACAAATAAAGAGTCATTTGAATTAGGAATTGACATTATAGATTACACTGTTTCTAACAACTTGGCCCAACAATTGATCCCAGTGAGTGGATACATATATTGTTGTATTGATTGCATCATCATACAATGACAGAATAGTCATTTGTGGTAACTGTGTTTTTGTGTTTTCATGTGTGCAGACCGAACTGAGGAGGAATAAATGTTTTTCTTGGAACTAAATGTGTTCAGTTAATTGGTTTCATTCTCAGCGTATGTCTGTAATTATAATTAAGAATGTTAAGAGGGGGGGGGGGGGTGTTATTCAGACTGTTGTAAATAACACAATATTATTAGTAATAATAACATTGCCATCAATGAATAGATAGCATGATGCTGTTTTTCCATGTAACGTCCCTAAATGAGGAACCGCATTATTCATGATACAATGCAATATGGTCCCTCAGTGCTATGTGTGCTATGGTGGGTGGTCAGCAGGTGGCAGCAATGAGCAGGGCTTAGTTTTGTCAGAGTTGCATGTAAACAGGTGGCTGTATGGTTAAGACCTCAGTAAATGCAACACAAAGTATTTAACAAGTACTATTTTAATTGTATTGAGTGTTTTCATGTAATCACAGAGTAGAGGTAAGAATATATCCATCGTCTCTCTGCAGCTTCGTGTCATGATTATCTGCAGCACCTAAGGCAAGATAACAGATAAATACAATGTAGATTCAATAAGAGAGAAGTTGTAGATTAAGTCTCGACAGTATTTTCAAATAAAGAAAATGTTAACAGCAATGTAATAAGTATATACAGTATATGACTATATGGCACACAGATGTGAAGTGACAGCAGTGATGAGCTCTACACGTCTGTGCTGTGTCAGCGGAGGTTTGGGTGGATGATGTTCAGGCTCGCTTTCTCCAGCACCTCCGGTGGCAGCTCTGTCCTTCTGATTGGCCGTGCACTTTTCAAAGTAGGGGTCGTTCCCCAGCAGATCCATTTCTCCAGAATTGTGGTAATCAGAGAAAACAAGAGATCACAATAAAGGCATGATTGAAAAATGTACTGTAAGCCTTATAGACAGAGAAAGTGTTTGTGGGGGGGGTTATTTGTAGGGTTAGTAGATATTTTTCATGAAACCATGATATGTGCTTCACAAGATAAATACAAGGGCTGTAGCCTAATATTATATGCTTTAGGAGCTGTTTGTGTTTGTTGTACAACGTGGGTGTGTGTGTGTGTGTGTGGTGTGTGTGTGTGCGTTGATGTGGCAGGCAGACAGGCAGGACTCAGTAGCTTATCTGACATATAAATGGTCCAAAAAGGTCTATTCTCCGTTAGCTTACGAGGTCCTCGTTTCAGCTAGCAACTATTGTATTCACAATTCAGCATCACATTGGATATGGGCAGAATTTGTGCTGGATTGGAATTTTTTCGAACATTTTCCCGAGGAGGAGTTTGCAAGAATGTGCGTAAAAATGCATGAGAAACCAAGCGGCAAACTCTGGGGAAGAGCCGGGACGCCAAATACGGAAGTGTCCACACACTGCAGTTCATACATGGGCCGCTAGGGACTGGCTGCAGAAAGGGACAATTTCCATAGACCCCCATGTTAACATGCCCAACTTTACAGCAGAAAAAACATATTTCTAGCCCTGGCTCCAAACATTTTTATTATCGATATAGTTAGATTCCACCTTCATGATTATGGATCTGTGAGTGAATTGTTTTCTAACGCGACCCTTTTTTTTATATTAGGTCTTAACGTTTTTGCATAAATTAGGGCGTGGTCACATTGAGTGATGGCTCTGTCAAGTGACTGCTGCTGCTAGCTTCTCGTCTCTCTGCTAGCTGCTCCGTGAAGCTACAGGGACTCTGCCTGTAGCTTCTCGTCTCTCTGCTAGCTGCTCCGTGAAGCTACAGGGACTCTGCCTGCTCAGCTCATCCAGGGAACACAAACTTGAAGCCGGCCGTGGTTGTTTGTTCTTCATGCTTATATATCGGACTATTGTGACTCGCTCTGCGGTTAAAACAGACGGTGCATGAATGAGGTTTTTTCGTAAGTGAAATTCGAGTGCTTTATTTATGTGTTAATGATTTTAATCAGCTACATAATGAATGTTAAGGCTCGGGTTAGCGTGTAGCGAGTGGTAGCTACATCGGTGCTAACGAAGCTAATCGTAGCCTCCAAGTTAAAATAATAGACCGTATATATAAAGGTTAAAACGAAATAGACGTTAAGTGGGATAATACTGTTGAACAACGGCTTCTGTTTGAGGTCATAAAATAAGGTCATCCTTGTAACGTAGAGAGATATTTATTATGTAGGAGGAACTGAATGCATCTAAGTTAATTTAAATTGGCTATTCTCAAGTATGTAGACAAGCTAATGTCGACGTAGTGTATGTGAAATCAACCTCACAATAAGATGTTTGTGTATTACATTATTAATGTCATATTTCAAGATGATTACTTAGATATTACGATATGGTTGGTTGAGCTGGAGTTTATTATCGAGCTTACACGTTAACGTCACAGTCATCTGAAGAACGAACCCAAACCTTGTGTTTTTATTAATTGCATTACCAAATGGGGTATCACATAAACAGGAAGCATTGGTAACACAACTTCCAAAGTTACAGTGAAATAAAAAGGACCCCGACTCGGACAATACACAATCCAACATGTCCAACAGAAGAGAATCAGTTATATGTGTGGTACACATGGTACTTTACACAGACATAGATGAGATGACACATAGAGATACAGGAGATCTACAGTATATAGACACACATAGATATACATGTACACATATATACAGATACACACATATACAGTATACACATATACATATATACATATACACATATAGACATATATACACATATATACACATATATACATATACACATATATATATAGATACACATATACATATATATACACATATACATATATATACACATATATAGACACATATACATATACATATATACACATATACATATATACACATATACATATACATATATACACATATATATATATATATATATATATATACACATATATACGCAACATTAATATTTGCCTTGATTCCCAGAGTTGAATTTAGCACAATTGCATACAACCCATTAAGGGGTTTAAGATTCTGAAGTATTATGCTAAAAAACTCAGATTATTATTTATAGTTTTGCTGAATAGTTTCATGTCCTCTTCCCTTAGAAACGTAAAATGCGACAGCAGTGTGCAGATGGGGAGCATGTTAGATTAGCTTGGTAGCTTCAGCTAGCTCTGGAACTTCCAGCTCGGTGGCAGCAGGTCCCGCCTCGGCTCCGCCCTCTTTGCCCTTATTTGGAGCAGGCTGGAGAAGGCGGAGTTGAACTCTGACGTCACTGTCGAGCCGTAGTGGCCGACTCCGCCACTAAGGGCTTCACGGCAACTCTGCAGAATCCTATGGGTGACGTCACGGACACTACGTCCATTTATATATACTGGCTGTGTCCCAATTCAGCGGCCGCATCCTCCTGAGGATGCATACGTCACGAAGGCTGTCCCAATTTAAAAAAAAGACAAGACTCCTCCGAATGCAGCCTTCTATTCCCAGATTTTGAGGATACATCTGATGTACACTCCGCGGTGTACCATATCCCAGGATGCAATGGGCGACGGTGACGAATGAGTTATTAAAAACAAAAATGGCTTCTAACGGGACGGCCAACGGCTGAAGCTTCGGCGGGAGCTGGATTTGTTTTTAAATGTAAGTATAGGGTTTCAACTCACCCAAATAGGAAACGACATGAAACAGTAAAACCGATTTAACTGTTTATTTAAAGATACGGCGATTGGAGATGTCTTCTTTATATTACATACATTAAATAATATGAAGTGAACATATTTCGACATGTTGTAAACCAGAACCATGGTTTCATATTGTTGGGATTTCATTATAAAGCTAATTTATTTATTTAACTGCTTTTGTTATACACATCTTACGCAAACAATTTGTTTGATAGGGAGCAAGGAGCAGACTGCTCAATTCATCGAAATGCGAGGGAGAATGAATCCCTCTTCACCGGGGCCAAATTCTCCGCGAGCATCGCTGGGAGGTAAGGCACAATATCCAGTTTGTATCGTTCTTATTTTATGAATCATCCCTCATTCATACACCCATTCTAATAAACGTCTAGTACCGGGACTTCTGATTTTTACCCATCTGCGTACCGTTAGTTCTTACTGCGTACCGGCACCTCATGACGCAATCTAGGTACGCATATTTGTTGTGTATATGCTTAGTTGCAACTCCCACCCAGTAGTAATATTATATTATAGTTAGAGATGTCCCGATCACGTGATCGGGGATCGGAGCCGATCACGTGATTTTCCAAAAATCGGGGATCGGGATTTCTTCTTTTTTTTAATTTAATGTTACAAAACAAAAATCACCATGTTCACGTCTTAAAGTCATCCTGAGGACTTAGTTTTGGTTTAAAATTACACAACATCATGTATGTGTTGCTTGGGCTTGTTTAGACCTGGTTATTCCTCTCAAAGCAACAGAGTGGGCGCAGTGTCTAATAGTAGCAGCAAGCTAACGAGAGGCTACGTCCAGCTGGTGACCTCGGGAGTCGGGACAGAGAACATGTCAGGAGTTTGGAAGTATTATAAAATTGAAAGCGAAGGCAGTGTAACAGCCAGATGGCAATGTTTGCAAGGCGGAGGTTCCGCGTGTGGAAAGAACAGAGCTACGTTCAACACGACCAATCTAATAGCCCACCTGAGAAACAAACACCAACAACAACACGACGAATACACAGCGGCCCACTCAGGTAACGGCACGGAAACAACCGACACTTTCAAAAGGAAAGAGAAACTGCCCCAGAACAGAGAAAAGGCCAACCCACATAACATATGTTAATTAATAAGAATGCATTGCATAAAGATCGGACCGGGAAAAATCGGTATCGGCAGATTGTCAAAATCAAATGATCGGAATCGGATCGGGAGCAAAAAAGGTGATCGGGACATCCCTAATTAGAGTAGTATATTTTTAATTACTGAATCAAAGATATGAGGATAGAGGGAGTCGTATGTTGTACAGATTATAAAGACCTTTGAGCCAAATTCTTGTTTTTGGGCTGTATAATAAAATGTACTTGAAACAGTTGCTGATTTAGAGTACTGGCTCCTTTTGTTATTCCAATCAAGCACCGGGGATGTCTCCATGCCACCGTTAAAAAAGAAAGAGAAGATTTCTTCCTAAGTGTGATCCTTAGTATGTGACATTGTTATTGTTTTTATTCATAATAAATAATAATAATAATTGTACTATTCTCTCTGTGATTAGGACGGTTTGGAAGACATGGGCCTGCGGGGAAGTGTAACTCCCCTGCAGGCTAAGAAGAAGTGGGACAATCTGAAAAAAAGATATAAAGCATGTGATATTTTACAAGTTTAATAAACACATTTGCATGACATTTGTTTATCTTGCTGTTTTATTTTGTAAATGCCATGATTGTTTTACTCTGCCTTTAGGATT
The DNA here is from genome assembly GCA_023974075.1 of Chaenocephalus aceratus. Classification (NCBI taxonomy): domain Eukaryota; kingdom Metazoa; phylum Chordata; class Actinopteri; order Perciformes; family Channichthyidae; genus Chaenocephalus; species Chaenocephalus aceratus. The sequence goes on along the minus strand of JAMFTG010000434.1, from coordinate 63,337 downwards.
GCAATACCCAGGGTCAGGAGAGGGAGTCCGGTGGGAAACCCACTGGCTGCAACTTGGCCGTGGTTTGTCCAAATTGATGAGATATTAGGACAGAGGCCACTCTATCTGCCCGCCTGTCCTAATATCCTCTATTCCAGAGGACACGCCGCGGCCAAGTTCAGCCGTGGGGACCAAGAGGAGGACGAGGATCAGGTTGAGGCAGGGCAATCCCGGCCTAAAAGGAATAGAAAGGAGGGGCTGATGGACCTCAATCAGAGAAGGACATGAAGCAGCGGAGGGAGGAGAGCAGGGAGAAACCTTAACGGCTTTTTTCTCTCCTAGAAAAATTAGTAGATAAATAAATAAATATGAAACTTATAATTTATTTGATGGGTCCCACACCTTGCAGCGGCCGTTTGTAGTGAGGGAGAGTGGACGTTGGAGGCAGGGGTACCCCCCGTCTGCGAGGATAAAGTGCCCTGGAGGAGGGTAGAGTGCCTGCCGATAGAGTGGGCTGTGGCGGAACACTCTAGAGTCATGGACTGACCCAGGCCAGCCCACGTACGTGTCGATGAAGCGGCCCTGATGGTCACAAACAGCCTGCAGCAAAATGGAGCTGAACAGTTTTCTGTTTCGATAGCAGGGACCATCAGTGCCGCTTGGTGGCACGATGCGGACATGGCAGCCGTCGATTGCTACAGCAGCTTTCCTGAAGGCTCTGTGTCTGGCCAGCCCTGCGAACCCACGCGACAGCCTCCAGGTCTTCTGCCGTCCTGGGGAGGTGGATGACCTGGTGGCAAATGGCCACCACCCTCCTCAGTCACTCTGTGGACAATCCGATGTACCGTGGATCTAGGCATCCCAAACACTCTGGAGACCACCCTGCACGATGCCCCACCTGCCAGCCAGAACAGGAACACCAGGGTCTCAATTGTGGCCCCCCATCCATGTCTCCTGTCCTGACCCAGGAGTTCCAGCAGCACCTTCAGGGGCACATTTTAAACATGTATTATAGGCTAATATTAACATTACTGTTAGCTAAAAATACAGTACATATATATTTATATAATATGATAATAGATATAAGTATCAGTACCTGGACCTGGTCTTCCATTAATCTGAAATAGATGGTGCGTCTGGTGTGACCTTGGGAAATTAATGTCAACATATTGAACATCACCAAAAGAAGCACATCTCTGACTCCATATTGAACCGTTTGAAAATATTTTGCCTAATGTCAGAAATTATTACCGGCACTTCTGACTGCAGCTGGTTGCTAGGCGACGGGGGTGGCAAAAGGTAGGGATAACTGCCGGTGACGTACCAGGAAATGCTCCGTAGACTTTCGCATTCCGCGGAGGACCCACATCGGTTGGGTCCTCCGCAGAATTCAAAGGCTGGGTCCTCAGAGGATGCAGCCGCTGAATTGGGACACAGCTTATGTGAAAAACACACATTTTTGAAAATGGCCGACTTCCTGGGGGGCGGGGCTAATGGAAGGCAATTTGAACACATATAACACACATATTACATTATACAGTCGGCGTCGCGTCACAGTTGGGGGGGGGCATTTCGAGGGGGAAAACAATCCCTCGCCCGGAGCACTTTAAGCGCGCGGATTTTAAATGTTAAACAAACATGTCATACATTGATTCATTGCAGCCCATTGACAGGATAGATACCTTAAAAAAATGTATTGAATAGGATCGGATTCTTGTCCATATCTTATTAAGGAGTGGACGAATGATCCGACTGAATGGCCTGAAGTTTCATTCCCTGATATCTTCTGCTACCTTGTTGAATCACCCGGTAAGAGCCAAAATCACGTTAACTGATAATTAAACCTCACATAATTTATATGTCTGACAAGGAAATTAGCACGTTTTAGTGCATGTGTTCATGTGGCATCACACAATGGTCGTTATTGCACAATAGCCATCATGAGCTGCATATACATATTGGTTGTTGACGACTCGGTACGTTATATCACGCAGGGATTTACACACAGCAGCCTAAAGAACTATCGGTCCCTGGCAGGGGCGGCGCAAGGGGGTAGCTTGGAGTTGTTATAGCAACTCCAACAATTGGCCTAGCAACGGCTTAGCAACCCCATTGTTTTGTTATGAAAATGTATCTATATTTATACAAATTCTCACGAGATCTATCGTCGTTGTAATGCTGCGTTCACACCGGACGCGATGCGAATATTCGCTTCGCTCTAAAATCTCTCGAGTTTCACCGCGGCTGCCAGCTGTGTTTACTCGCATCATTCAAACAAGACTGCTGGCTCAGGAGCTACAACTACAACAACATGAACATTTTTACGTGATTTAATTGTAATACACATTTCAAGTGCTGTTCGAGGCTCGGCGTAACCCTCGGAGCACACTCTCCAATCACAGAGCTTGAGGACTATCGGGGTTTGTCAAACAGAGCACATGGTGTAGTACAAACGATAGCTGGGGATTCTGGGTAGTGTAGTGTCTTCTGCCATCCTTTACTCCGAAAAAACATTTGTTTCTCCGAATCGAAGGGGAAAAATACAAAAGCATTGCACACAATTTAAACCACTCAATGTTGTGTAATTAACAAGGATACTCTGGTGTTTTTTAGTTGATGAGTAGTGCAGATATCATATCGACAGTAAGGGGAATACTTACTTCCGGGTGTACAATTCTCCGTTATCCAATGGGAATGGACGCTCACATTGCCTTTAAGGGCAGCGACACAAACGAATGCCGTGCTTCCATGAGCGTCAAATCCCGCCGCAGATGGGAATACATTGCAATCAGTTGAAAGCTAGGAGCCTAGGAGCGTCACAACTGCACGCTTAGGGAGTGAGAGTGTGTTGTCAAGGGAGACTAATACTACAAAATAAGACTATCGCCTACTTTTCTACAAATCGTAGGCTATAAGATATCAAGGCATATAGATGATAAAAAGTATTATCTATAATACCTTTTCTGTTTACAAATGATCTTTCCATTGCCTTTCGAGGATGTAATATTATCAAATAAACATTTATGAAATATACTTTAGTCTAAAGTAGTGTTTTCCTCTCTCCTATTTAGTGTGTGCCACTGAGCCGTCACCAGCCCAAGAGATCGGGAAAGATGGCACAGTGTGGACGGTCATGGAGCCTTGCGGAGGCGCAGGGAGACGGCAGATACAGAACATCCTCACGGAGTCTGCTGGCCCAGCACCACACGCACGTCACAGCATTACTGACAAGCTCACAGCATTTATGCGTCTGTGTGAGAATGTAATGTTGGAGGAAATCCGTGATTGCACAATTGCTGAAGCGCGGAGAGACAGAGCCACCTGGGATGTCTCTATTACGGCCCCTACACACGGCGGCGTGCGTTGCCGCTTCAACGCTTCTGCCCATTCACTTTGAATGGGGTGACGTCACGATTCGCCGAACTGCATTGTGGGAGCAAAGCGTAGCTTCTCTCGCGGTGCTCGCTGCAAAAGTAGAGCAATGTTCTACTTTTGCCGCCTCGACGGAGGCGTCAGCCAATCAAATCCCTCGTATGTAAATCTGACAGTACAAGCAGTAGCCAATCAAACCGGGTGTATGTTGGGAGAGCCGGACCGCAGTTATTTCCCATATTAACAAAAGGAGGAGAAAATGATCGTGGCGGTAGGGAACATACAGGGATACAAACCGGAGGAGCCAGGCATGGGGGGAGGGGCAGAGACAGTGGGGGAAACTGGTAGGTGTTCGCCTGTTTGGGGAGTTTATATCCAGTGTACTTCGTTTGAATGGACAGCTAGCAAGCATAGACAGTATATTTAGCCAGCATGGATGTAGCATGAATGCTTTGCTTTGTATGTCCGGGGCGGGACATTCATGTGATTGGTTGTTGGCCGGGCTGCTCGCGTTGACTCCCCAAGCTCAAGACACGCCCACCGCCAAGCGGCAACGCACGCCGCCGTGTGTAGGGGCCGTTATGGAGCTGAAGGCCTTTATTGCGCTTCTCTATGTGAGAGGTGCATATTGTGGGAAGAGCATCGAGATGGAGAGTTTCTGGTCCGAGCAGTGGGGCAACGCGTTCAACGCAACACTGTCGAGGAACAGGTTTCGGGAAATCATGCGCTACCTGCGCTTTGATAAAAAGGAGACCCGCCGGTGCCGGTTGACCACCGACAAGTTTACGCACGTGAGGAAGGTGTGAGATCGGTTTGTCGAAAATGCAATCGCGTCCTACGGGCCAGGGTCCGACATCACTGTGGATGAACAGCTATTCCCGACCAAATCAAGATGTCCATTCACACCGTACATGCCCAACAAGCCGGACACATGTGGCATCACGTTTTGGCTGGCAGCACGTTGACAGCAAGTACATGCTGAATGGCTTCCCTGGGAGAAGAAGATGCCAGCAACACAACGGCTAGGAGAGACGTGGTGCTGAGGCTGGTGGAGCCCTTTGTTGGTAAGGGAAGAAATATAACCACAGACAATTTCTTTACCTCCCTCCCTCTCGCTAAAGCGCTTCTCGCCAAAAACACCAGCCTAGTGGGAACCATCAAGCGGGAGCTCCCACCCTCTGTGCAAGGGAGATCTGAGCGACACAATGGGGCTCTCAGTCTGCCAGTGCAAGCCGAGGAGAAACGTGACAATACTCGGCACGCAGCACCAGCATGTGGCCATCTCCACAGAAAGAAAGGAAAAGCCAGAGACCGTGGAATACTACAACCACTCAAAAGTGGGGGTTGGCTCGCCAATATTCGGTGAAAGGTAGGCTGTTATTGTTATTATTTTAGGCCGATAGAAAACACTGCATTGGTCAGTCGTTTTGACTAAGTCCTATGTTTCCCTCAGGTGGCACGCGTAGATGGCCCGTTGCTGGATCTCGCTGCCATCACTGCCTGGGTGCTGAGGAGCTGCCGGAGCCAGAACACACCGAGAAGGGACTCCATGCTCCGGCTGGCACACGGGCTGCGCGCTGAGTGGATGGCATCAAAAGCGCCACCACTGGCGGACCGGCCCTTCAGCGGTGCCGGTGCAGAAGAGCGCAGGAGAATGGCCTGCATGGTGAAGGCGCACTGCATGCAGAATAAAACGCTCTGCAAATGTGTCACGTGTGGGGATGCTGTGTGAGGCGAACGCACAGCAAGGTGCTCAGTGTTGTGATCGATGTGTTCTTATTGTTCTTCTTCTGATGTTTTTTGTTATTTGTATACGTTCTGTGTTATCTGCTGTTCAATTATAACAAATACATTATTATATTATTGTCATGTTTTTTTTTTTTATGAGTAGAAGGCTATCAGACCTTTACGAAACACAAGCCTGATAATAATAATTTTAATTATTACGTTTATTCTGGTTTGTTTTGTGAGCTTATCTCTCTGTACAGCACTTTGGTCTGAAGGTTTTTAAAGTGCTATATAAATAAAGTTGGATTGGATTGGAAGCCTAACATCAAGCGTTTATTAGCGAGGGTAATATTTCTGCCATAGAATATGCAGCGATCCTCGCGCTATTGATTTTCGCGAGTAAACATAAACATGACGTGTTGCTATAGCAACGCCTTTTGTCTACTGCTGTTCCGATAGATAGAGAGAGATACCTAAATAAAACAAGTCTAACACCAAGCATTTAAATCAGCACTGTAGCGATATGTTATACTTCATGCTATCTGTACAAACTATTAATATGAAAAGCTGAGAGTCCACAGATTATATTGGTATACATTTCATTCCTGTGCGATCAAAGCTCACTGTTCTGTATGGTAAACAATCTCCCCCAGGATCGCCCTGCAAGGTGATCAAATCCAAGCAGTGTGTATATAGGAACACGTAGCTGTGAGTTTTCAGCATTCAGGAGGATATCAGAGACGAGTAAGCAGGAGAGATGCCTTCGCTGCCATGCATCAGGACTGAATGAGGACATACCCTCACCTATGGTCATGAAGGATGGGTCATGACCCAAAGAACGAGATCGCGGATACAAGCGGCCGAGATGGGTTTTCTCCGCAGGGGGCTGGTGTCTCCCTTAGAGACAAGGGGAGAGGTTCGGTCATCCGGGAGGGACTCGGAGTTGAGCCTCCTTCGCGTCGAAAGGAGCCAGTTGAGGTGGTTCGGGCACCTAGTTAGGATGCCACCTGGGCGCCTCCCTAGGGAGGTGTTCCAGGCACGTCCAGCTGGGAGAGACCAAGGGGTAGACCAGGACCAGGTGGAGGGATTATTCTCTTCTCTGGCCTGGGAGCGCCTTGGGACCCCCCAGTCAGAGCTGGTTGATGAGAAAGGAAAGTTTGGGGCTCTGCTGGAACTGATACCCCCGCGACCGACCACGGATAAGCGGGAGAAGATGGATGGTAATGCAGATATACCTGTAAAAATAATAAATTGAAACAGTTGATAATATTCGTCACTTAGTTTACATTGTAGACTTATTAATTTGATAAAACAATGACAATTGCCAAGTGATGTAAAACTTGAAACGTTAATATATATATTACATAAATAACGAATAAGTGCTTTTGTATACATCGTAAGAACCTTTCAAGTAGTCCATTGTTTGGAGGAAGAACTTGTTTAAAGCCATCACAGAGGCTGGTAAAAACCAATCAACACATTTTATGTATTCTTGTAGAACCCCGAGAATGTGCTAGACCACTTTGAACCTGTTCCTACGCACATACGCGGACAGCCACACACCCTCTCGTGTATATTCCCTTTGCTCTGTCCTATTCTTAGACTATTGTTTTCTAGCCCAGCAATACATCAAGTTCATAAAGGACAGCACTGACCAACCAGACGGAGACTAATGATGCTCTGTCTTAATGGGGCGGCGGGAGCCTGAAGCTTCCGGGTGTCGGTGTCACGTCACAAAGTTGCCGTTTCGATTCCAATGATACAAATCTGGAGAAAGTGACGACACAATCTAATTATAACTTCATCCATTTGGGAACTCTTAAGCACATAAAAAGTGAAGCTGAAAAGATAGGTTGACCCTTTCTTGAAAACATGTCACGTCTCAGTCAACCTTTTCTTTATTTCAAACAGATTAAAAAATAACAAATGTGAAAAACAGAATACCGTATTGTTATAATTCAGTATTTATCCACATTCATGGTAATAATTTGTATATTAAACAAAAAACGTCTTCATATTAATATTAAATCATATGTGTCCGAAAGGGAGCAGGAGGAAGCAGATGATTATTAATTCCCACGCCTTACTCGATCAATGATGGTCCTTTAAATCATTATGCAAGTTATTCCTACTTAGATTTACAATCATTTCTCATCTTCCATCACCTCTTAATTCTCATATTCTTCCAAAAAAGTGTTTCTGTGCATCCTTTTGAACTCCTGCTCCAAAGCAATCCCTAAAGTCACCCCACAGGTTGTGAAACTCGTACTTCTCAGAGTTCTTCTGACCTCGAGTTGTTTCAAATGTAGATTTCCTCTCAAATTATACCCCCCCTCTCCATCTACGAACAATGTTTTAATTTCCTAGGAAGTAGATTATGTCTGGCTCTGTACATGATTTGTGCCGTTTTAAATTTAACCAGATCAGTGAAATTCAATATGTGACTTTCAAAAATAATACATTAGTGTGTTCAAGATATCCACATCATTGATAACTCTTATAGCCCTTTTTTGTAATGTGCATTCCCTGCATAAAGGTTGAAAATGACTTCATAGGCATACACTTCCTGTGTTTGCATTCCAAAAGAAAAGCCTAAAGTTCATGTGACATTGCATCGACATGAAGTTGGCATAATACATCGAGCTTCCCGTCCAGAGAGGCAGTGGGAATGCTGAAGTCATTATACCACTAAGTCGATTTGGATTATGGGTTTCAGCGGAGCAAACAAAAGGTCGAGCATCCATTATGATTATTACTTATACTGACTTTCTTTCTTTCTACCAATCCTACAAAATATGGATTATGAGAATTGACCTCTCTCGCTGAATCAGTAGCAGGGTCAAGGCTGTTAAATAATGACTAGTCTAAATGTTTACTGACTTAAAGGTCCCGTGTCATGCTTTTGTAGTTATCACCCGTCCCCTTGTGTTATGTAGCTTTCTCTGCATGTGAACGGTCTGCAGAGTCACACACCAGACCCGGCGGCGGGCATTTGATGTACCAGGGCGGGCCCACCCCGAAACTTACATTTCCCGGGAAAACTGAATTGTGAAAGAGCTGACATGCTGAAAACCCAACCCCTGCAGGGGGGTCTGGGGAGATTCTCCCCCAGGAGATTTTTTGAAATACTAACATAAAATACACATTCTGGTACTCTCTTGAGAAGAAAAAATAAATAAATCTATTACTACACAACATATTTAAAAAAATGAATGCCATTTCAGTTTTGTGTTACTTTGTTCTGAAAGCTGAACCTGCTGCTCCTCACAGGGAGAAGAGGAAGAGGCTGTGAATGACTTTACATTGTGGATCAGGGCGGAAAGCCCCCATTGTTCTGTGTGTCAAAATGAAAGACAGCCCACACACCAATCATCACACCGTGCGGTCTTATTTCATTACGTGTTGATTTCTATCAACACGTAATGTTGTATCGATGTATATAGAGATGTACTACAGCAAAAATATTCTCCGTCGGGACTTCCTGCAACAACACCACGTCGTTATCTTGATTCTGATTGGCCAGAAGACATTATCAAAGATGTTCTATTGAGAAGATGATCACTACGTGACAAACCGTTTCTAGTCTTCGGTATTTCCAGACAAGTGGCTGAAATCAATCTTACTAACTGCTGTCTGTGCAATTTACTCCGCGCGAGTTGGCGGACTTTATTTAGCTTACTTTAAAATCATTTTTCATGGTGGGGCTAAGCCATTTATTGGTATGGCTGTAGCCTACCCAAGTATACCCTGGCGACGCCACTGAACATAATAATAAAAACAATTAAAATGTTGTATTCAGCCCTGATTAAAACAGCGGGCCCAAATCCTGGATGGGCGGGCCCGGCCCCATGGGGCCCGCCCATGACGCGGGTCTGTCACACACCCTCAATGTACACCCTGCAGCGAGTACAACTCTAACACAGAGAAGACCCGTCTGCTGCCCCAGAACGCCTCGTTGGAGATTTCTCTTTTTCCATTGTTTTCTTCTTGGGTATAGTGACGGTACGTCCACGGAGCCGTTACGTTTTGGACCAATCCACGGCCTTCAACACACACACACACACACACACACGGCGGGACGTTGCGAGGCTCGCTGCTTTTCACAAAACACTATTGCATTTCTGAGAACCAGCACCTTACCGTGGCGGAGAGGTTTGTGTGCCCTGATGAACCTGGGGGCTGCGTTGTCTGGAACCTTGTGTTCCTGGTAGGGTCTCCCATGGCAAGGGGCCAGACTAACGGCCCGTCCACACAAGCGGCGTGCGTTGAGGCTTCCAACGCTTCTGCCCATTCACTTTGAATGGGGTGACGTCACTTTTAGCCGAACTGCATTTTGGGAAGCGACGTGGAGTGTAGCTGGCGTCAAAAGTTGAGCAATGTTCAACTTTTGATGCCTCGACGGAGGCGTCAGCCAATGAAATCCCATTTATGAAAATCTGCCAGTACAGCGCTAGCCAATCAAACCGGGTGTATGCTGGGAGAGACTACGCAGGTCTTTTCCTCATATTCCAAAAAATGGAGGAGAAATTAATTATAGCGGTCGTGAATCACCCGGTGCTGTATGATCAGTCTCTGTTCCTCTACAGGGATACAAACCGGAGGAGCGAGGCATGGAGGGAGGGGGGCAGAGACAGTGGGTGGAACTGGTAGGTTTTCGCCAGTTTGGGGAGTTTATATATATATGATATTCTGAACAAACTGTGCTGTTGTATTAGCTGTAATGTGTCTCTACTGTAGGCTAGTTTTATTATATGTACAGCACTTTGGCTCCACCAAAAATCGTTTATAAATGTGCTATATAAATAAAACTTGATTTGATATATCCAGTGTACTTAATTGTAACATTGAATGGACAGCTTGCAGGCATAGACGGTATATTTAGCCAGCATGGAATGTAGCATAAAATAGCACCATAGACATTAATGTCATAAATGTTCATCATATAAAGTGTGAATATAAAACAGTGATAAAGGGATTTGCTTTTCATTAATTTAGTCAATTCTTCAAGTAGTTCAACAAATTCACTTTATTATTTCATTTTATTAGAGGAATTGTGCAGGACAAGGTGGAAGTCTCTGAGGGACAGGTTCCGGAAGAAGAAAGCTAGGGAGAAGGAGGCAGAAGAAGCGGGGCAGGGTCGTCAGGGGGATATAAGCCCTGGCGTTTCACGGCAGTTTTTTAACCCCATTTCTCATTGACCGTGAGACGTCCAGCAATATCCCCCGGCAAACCCTGCCTCCACCCCCTGTACTACTCCTGACCCCAGCCAGGTGCCAGAGGATGAGAGCCAAAGCCAGCTAGATGAAAGCCTTGGTGAGACTCAACCAGCCAGCCAGCAAGCTGAGGCAGGGCAGGCAGGAGAGGAGGCAGGGCAGACAGGAGAGGAGCCCGTGCCCTCCACCAGCTCCCAACCACCAACAAAAAGGCCAAGGCGGAGAAGCAGCGTGTTGGCCTTCCTAAAAAAGCAGGCAGAGAAGGACGAGGCCCGTGACGCAGCGCTCTTTGAACAGAATGAGAGACTTCTGAAAGCGCTCAATGAGCGTATTCTTCTTATCATGTCAGAGCTTGTGAAAAATACAAATAAATAAATGTTTAAGTTGATGATTTGGATAACACTCAAACAGTGCTTCAATAAACAAGCACTTTACACAAAAGCACAACATGTCAGAGCAGCTGTTTCAAATACAACACAACGGTTACTTTCAACAATATGTGTGCTATAAATGCCAAATAATGACTTTTGTAATGACAACACTACATGCACAATGACAGACCCAATCCAGTGAAATATATCCGCCAAATGTTTATTTAACAACCAAAAACTTGCCTCACCTCAATCTACATCCCATACCTGCTATCGGTGAGCCCTTTGACCGCGTGTTGATAGACTGTGTTGGTCCTTTACCACGTACGAAAAACAGGTCAACAGTATTTACTCACGATAATGTGTACGTCGACTCGTTTTCCGGAAGCGATTCCGCTGCGTAGCATTACCTCAACATCTGTAGTTACGGCCTTGACGAAGTTCTTTTCTACATTTGGAATTCCGCGAGTAATCCAGAGTGACCAAGGGACAAACTTTAAATCTAAATTGTTCAAAACAGGTCCTCCAAACACTGCAGGTTAAACATGTGATATCCAGTGCGTATCATCCCGAGTCGCAGGGGGCGTTAGAACGGTGGCATCAGACCTTTAAAAGCATGCTGCGAAAGTACCGTATGGAGACAGAGAAGAATTGGGATGAGGGAATTCCTTTCATTTTGTTCGCAGCCCGTGAAGCTGTTCAGGAGTCATTAGGATTCAGTCCCGCGGAGCTCGTCTTCGGCCATACGCCCCGCGGTCCACTTAAAATCCTACACGATGAGTTTCTTTCGGCTGATAGTCCTCCTGATAAAAACGTATTGGATTACGTTAGTCAGTTCCGTGAGCGTTTGCACCGAGCAAATTCACTCGCTAGAGAGTCGCTCTCCGCTTCACAAGCTGTCATGAAGCGTAACTATGACCGTGCCGCTGTCCCGAGGCACTTTGAATAGGTGACAAGGTCCTCGCCCTATTACCTATCCCCGGCTCTGCGCTCTCAGCCAAATTCCTCGGTCCATATGAAATCCACGGATTATGTTATTTGTACTCCGGAGAGACGGCGCAAACGCTACCATTCCCGCGCCGCCGCTGATAGCCAGCCTGCCGGCTCGGAGAATCAAAGAGTAGCTGTTTCGGCGTTAATAGTGGTAGATAGTTCCGGCCCGTCTGACGACGGTTTGGTAATGCGCCCCACATCACCAGCCGGGTGCTCGGTTGTGCAACTCGGAGATGGTAAAGACATTGCCCACTGTGTTGGGTCATCTGCAGGAGGCCCAGCAGCATGACCCAGTTGGTGGATGATTTCCCGAGCCTTTTCCATGATGTCCCGACACAAACTAACGTGATAAAACATGACATCGATGTAAAGGGCGCGAGGCCGATCAAACAGCATCCGTACCGCGCCAATCCCACCAAACGCGCACTTATGAAACAGGAGGCTGACTATCTTGTAGCAAATGGCCTGGCGACACAGAGCTCTAGCCCATGGTGTTCGCCGTGTCTGGTAGAGGCGAAATCTGATGGTTCTCCGCGCTTTATTACGGATAAATACATGCGTTCATACACCATGGATCATCTTTTGGGAGCAACACAAAGGTCATTCAAGCATGTTTGTCCTTTAACAGGATTCAACTGATCTTGAATTAAATTATTTTAATTGGGCATATGTTAAAATTGGCAAACTGTAATAAATGTGTGTTTTGTGTGGAGAGCATTGGTCCGCAAGAAGTGTCCGGAGATAGGGAGATGGGAATGCGCAACCGTTGCTCACCCACAACAACAGGACTCATCGTCATGCGGGGTGTTCGTGTGCACGGTAAACATTTGATTATATCTGTTGCTATTTGTCATTATTAAAAAGTCCTCAAAATGCAATGTCGCTGGTGACAAATTCAGGTATACAGAACTCTACCAGGTAAACTTCAATGCGTCTATATTAGCATTAAACTACATTATCTTATTGTTTACAGATGACCTGTGGGAGCTCAGCTCGTTGGCTGAAGGGGACATTGATACGTGGGTATGTCGAGAAACTCATGTCCTTCTGCTGGAAGACTGGGGCTGAAGTGGAATAGTCCATTTAGCTCAGGAACCTTCCTAAAGGAGTGAAATGACCCGGAAGTCCCTCAGTGGCAGCCATGATAGGAAAGGAGGTTTCAAACTTCCTTTATAACCTCCTTTAGCTTAGGAACCACTGGACCTCCCTATCCGAAAGGAGAGGAGAAAATGCTGCCCCACAATGCATTGCAGCCATGCCATTTAAGGCGAGGGAATATTCGGTCGTTCACGGAAACAACCGATCATGGCAGACAAACGAAGATCATGTAAGTTACCGCTGCTCTCTTAAGCTTTTACATTCTTAAGCCATAACTCGGCAACATGCTTATATGAAATGACTGTTGTGAAATTATCCAGGTAAAGTTAACATCGTACTAAAACCGTTATGCTCAGTTTGCATTAGGCTATTTAATTCTTCGTTTCCTGCGTTGTACCATGCAAGCCTAATACGATGCATTTATTTCAGTCACAGATGCTGAAACCCTTGCCTTAATTAGTGCACGGGTTAAGCTGGAGCACATGTTCAGTGGCAAAAGAAATGCTGCCAAATCAGGTTGGGAGTAAGTACATATATTTGTCTGATAAAAAAATGTGCATGGTGAATTAAGATAATTTGTAACTAAAGGCAGGTTGTTACCCCACCTCTGCTGGAGAAGGGCCTGCCCAAGTGTCCCTCAGCAGTGAGGAGGAGCCCGTGCCCTCCACCAGCTCCCAACCACCAACAAAAAGGCCAAGGCGGAGAAGCAGCGTGTTGGCCTTCCTAAAAAAGCAGGCAGAGAAGGACGAGGCCCGTGACGCAGCGCTCTTTGAACAGAATGAGAGACTTCTGAAAGCGCTCAATGAGCAGAATGAGCGTATTCTTCTTATCATGTCAGAGCTTGTGAAAAATACAAATAAATAAATGTTTAAGTTGATGATTTGGATAACACTCAAACAGTGCTTCAATAAACAAGCACCACATGTCAGAGCAGCTGTTTCAAATACAATACAACGGTTACTTTCAACAATATGTGTGCTATAAATGCCAAATAATGACTGTTTTGTAATGACGACACTACATGCACAATGACAGACCCAATCCAGTGAAATATATCAGCCAAATGTTTATTTAACAACCAAAAACTTGCCTCACCTCAATCTACATCCCATACCTGCTATCGGTGAGCCCTTTGACCGCGTGTTGATAGACTGTGTTGGTCCTTTACCACGTACGAAAACAGGTCAACAGTATTTACTCACGATAATGTGTACGTCGACTCGTTTTCCGGAAGCGATTCCGCTGCGTAGCATTACCTCAACATCTGTAGTTACGGCCTTGACGAAGTTCTTTTCTACATTTGGAATTCCGCGAGTAATCCAGAGTGACCAAGGGACAAACTTTAAATCTAAATTGTTCAAACAGGTCCTCCAAACACTGCAGGTTAAACATGTGATATCCAGTGTGTATCATCCCGAGTCGCAGGGGGCGTTGGAACGGTGGCATCAGACCTTTAAAAGCATGCTGCGAAAGTACCGTATGGAGACAGAGAAGAATTGGGATGAGGGAATTCCTTTCATTTTGTTCGCAGCCCGTGAAGCTGTTCAGGAGTCATTAGGATTCAGTCCCGCGGAGCTCGTCTTCGGCCATACGCCCCGCGGTCCACTTAAAATCCTACACGATGAGTTTCTTTCGGCTGATAGTCCTCCTGATAAAAACGTATTGGATTACGTTAGTCAGTTCCGTGAGCGTTTGCACCGAGCAAATTCACTCGCTAGAGAGTCGCTCTCCGCTTCACAAGCTGTCATGAAGCGTAACTATGACCGCGCCGCTGTCCCGAGGCACTTTGAAATAGGTGACAAGGTCCTCGCCCTATTACCTATCCCCGGCTCTGCGCTCTCAGCCAAATTCCTCGGTCCATATGAAATCCACGATTGTCTTAGTGACACGGATTATGTTATTTGTACTCCGGAGAGACGGCGCAAAACGCTACCATTCCCGCGCCGCCGCTGATAGCCAGCCTGCCGGCTCGGAGAATCAAAGAGTAGCTGTTTCGGCGTTAATAGTGGTAGATAGTTCCGGCCCGTCTGACGACGGTTTGGTAATGCGCCCACATCACCAGCCGGGTGCTCGGTTGTGCAACTCGGAGATGGTAAAGACATTGCCCACTGTGTTAGGTCATCTGCGGAGGCCCAGCAGCATGACCCAGTTGGTGGATGATTTCCCGAGCCTTTTCCATGATGTCCCGACACAAACTAATGTGATAACACATGACATCGATGTAAAGGGTGCGAGGCCGATCAAGCAGCATCCGTACCGCGCCAATCCCACCAAACGCGCACTTATGAAACAGGAGGCTGACTATCTTGTAGCAAATGGCCTGGCGACACAGAGCTCTAGCCCATGGTGTTCGCCGTGTCTGGTAGAGGCGAAATCTGATGGTTCTCCGCGCTTTATTACGGATAAATACATGCGTTCATACACCATGGATCATCTTTTGGGAGCAACACAAAGGTCATTCAAGCATGTTTGTCCTTCAACAGGATTCAACTGATCTTGAATTAAATGATTTTAATTGGGCATATGTTAAAATTGGCAAACTGTAATAAATGTGTGTTTTGTGTGGAGAGCATTGGTCCGCAAGAAGTGTCCGGAGATAGGGAGATGGGAATGCGCAACCGTTGCTCACCCACAACAACAGGACTCATCGTCATGCGGGGTGTTCGTGTGCACGGTAAACATTTGATTATATCTGTTGCTATTTGTCATTATTAAAAAGTCCTCAAAATGAAACTTATCAGACACTTGTTAGCTTGCAGAGCAGATATTGTCTGGGGAAACCGTGGCATATCCAGTAGACGCGATGGGTGTGGACATGTTGCGGATGCACATGGCAATGTCTCTGGTGACAAATTCAGGTATACAGAACTCTACCAGGTAAACTTCAATGCGTCTATATTAGCATTAAACTACATTATCTTATTGTTTACAGATGACCTGTGGGAGCTCAGCTCGTTGGCTGAAGGGGACATTGATACGTGGGTATGTAGAGAAACTCATGTCCTTCTGCTGGAAGACTGGGGCTGAAGTCGAATAGTCCATTTAGCTTAGGAACCTTCCTGACGGAGTGAAAAGACCCGGAAGTCCCTCAGTGGCAGCCATGACAGGAAAGGAGGTTTCAAACTTCCTTTATAACCTCCTTTAGCTTAGGAACTACTGGACCTCCCTATCCGAAAGGAGAGGAGAAAATGCTGCCCCACAATGCATTGCAGCCATGCCATTTAAGGCGAGGGAATATTCGGTCGTTCACGGAAACAACCGATCGTGGCAGACAAACGAAGATCATGTAAGTTACCGCTGCTCTCTTAAGCTTTTACATTCTTAAGCCATAACTTGGTAACATGCTTATATGAAATGACTGTTGTGAAATTATCCAGGTAAAGTTAACATCGTACTAAAACCATTAGGCTATTTAATTCTTCGTTTCCTGCGTTGTACCATGCAAGCCTAATATGCTGAAACCCTTGCCTTAATTAGTGCAAGGGTTAAGCTGGAGCACATGTTCAGTGGCAAAAGAAATGCTGCCAAATCAGGCTGGGAGTAAGTACATATATTTGTCTGATAAAAAAATGTGCATGGTGAATTAAGATAATTTGTAACTAAAGGCAGGTTGTTACCCCACCTCTGCAGCCGAGGCCTCCACCTCTGCAGCCGAGGCCTCCACCTCAGCTGCCGAGGCCTCCACCTCTGCTGGAGAAGGGCCTGCCCAAGTGTCCCTCAGCAGTGAGGAGGAGCCCGTGCCCTCCACCAGCTCCCAACCACCAACAAAAAGGCCAAGGCGGAGAAGCAGCGTGTTGGCCTTCCTAAAAAAGCAGGCAGAGAAGGACGAGGCCCGTGACGCAGCGCTCTTTGAACAGAATGAGAGACTTCTGAAAGCGCTCAATGAGCAGAATGAGCGTATTCTTCTTATCATGTCAGAGCTTGTGAAAAATACAAATAAATAAATGTTTAAGTTGATGATTTGGATAACACTCAAACAGTGCTTCAATAAACAAGCACCACATGTCAGAGCAGCTGTTTCAAATACAATACAACGGTTACTTTCAACAATATGTGTGCTATAAATGCCAAATAATGACTGTTTTGTAATGACGACACTACATGCACAATGACAGACCCAATCCAGTGAAATATATCAGCCAAATGTTTATTTAACAACCAAAAACTTGCCTCACCTCAATCTACATCCCATACCTGCTATCGGTGAGCCCTTTGACCGCGTGTTGATAGACTGTGTTGGTCCTTTACCACGTACGAAAACAGGTCAACAGTATTTACTCACGATAATGTGTACGTCGACTCGTTTTCCGGAAGCGATTCCGCTGCGTAGCATTACCTCAACATCTGTAGTTACGGCCTTGACGAAGTTCTTTTCTACATTTGGAATTCCGCGAGTAATCCAGAGTGACCAAGGGACAAACTTTAAATCTAAATTGTTCAAACAGGTCCTCCAAACACTGCAGGTTAAACATGTGATATCCAGTGCGTATCATCCCGAGTCGCAGGGGGCGTTGGAACGGTGGCATCAGACCTTTAAAAGCATGCTGCGAAAGTACCGTATGGAGACAGAGAAGAATTGGGATGAGGGAATTCCTTTCATTTTGTTCGCAGCCCGTGAAGCTGTTCAGGAGTCATTAGGATTCAGTCCCGCGGAGCTCGTCTTCGGCCATACGCCCCGCGGTCCACTTAAAATCCTACACGATGAGTTTCTTTCGGCTGATAGTCCTCCTGATAAAAACGTATTGGATTACGTTAGTCAGTTCCGTGAGCGTTTGCACCGAGCAAATTCACTCGCTAGAGAGTCGCTCTCCGCTTCACAAGCTGTCATGAAGCGTAACTATGACCGCGCCGCTGTCCCGAGGCACTTTGAAATAGGTGACAAGGTCCTCGCCCTATTACCTATCCCCGGCTCTGCACTCTCAGCCAAATTCCTCGGTCCATATGAAATCCACGATTGTCTTAGTGACACGGGTTATGTTATTTGTACTCCGGAGAGACGGCGCAAAACGCTACCATTCCCGCGCCGCCGCTGATAGCCAGCCTGCCGGCTCGGAGAATCAAAGAGTAGCTGTTTCGGCGTTAATAGTGGTAGATAGTTCCGGCCCGTCTGACGACGGTTTGGTAATGCGCCCACATCACCAGCCGGGTGCTCGGTTGTGCAACTCGGAGATGGTAAAGACATTGCCCACTGTGTTAGGTCATCTGCGGAGGCCCAGCAGCATGACGTAACCCAGTTGGTGGATGATTTCCCGAGCCTTTTCCATGATGTCCCGACACAAACTAACGTGATAACACATGACATCGATGTAAAGGGTGCGAGGCCGATCAAGCAGCATCCGTACCGCGCCAATCCCACCAAACGCGCACTTATGAAACAGGAGGCTGACTATCTTGTAGCAAATGGCCTGGCGACACAGAGCTCTAGCCCATGGTGTTCGCCGTGTCTGGTAGAGGCGAAATCTGATGGTTCTCCGCGCTTTATTACGGATAAATACATGCGTTCATACACCATGGATCATCTTTTGGGAGCAACACAAAGGTCATTCAAGCATGTTTGTCCTTCAACAGGATTCAACTGATCTTGAATTAAATGATTTTAATTGGGCATATGTTAAAATTGGCAAACTGTAATAAATGTGTGTTTTGTGTGGAGAGCATTGGTCCGCAAGAAGTGTCCGGAGATAGGGAGATGGGAATGCGCAACCGTTGCTCACCCACAACAACAGGACTCATCGTCATGCGGGGTGTTCGTGTGCACGGTAAACATTTGATTATATCTGTTGCTATTTGTCATTATTAAAAAGTCCTCAAAATGAAACTTATCAGACACTTGTTAGCTTGCAGAGCAGATATTGTCTGGGGAAACCGTGGCATATCCAGTAGACGCGATGGGTGTGGACATGTTGCGGATGCACATGGCAATGTCGCTGGTGACAAATTCAGGTATACAGAACTCTACCAGGTAAACTTCAATGCGTCTATATTAGCATTAAACTACATTATCTTATTGTTTACAGATGACCTGTGGGAGCTCAGCTCGTTGGCTGAAGGGGACATTGATACGTGGGTATGTAGAGAAACTCATGTCCTTCTGCTGGAAGACTGGGGCTGAAGTCGAATAGTCCATTTAGCTCAGGAACCTTCCTGACGGAGTGAAAAGACCCGGAAGTCCCTCAGTGGCAGCCATGACAGGAAAGGAGGTTTCAAACTTCCTTTATAACCTCCTTTAGCTTAGGAACTACTGGACCTCCCTATCCGAAAGGAGAGGAGAAAATGCTGCCCCACAATGCATTGCAGCCATGCCATTTAAGGCGAGGGAATATTCGGTCGTTCACGGAAACAACCGATCGTGGCAGACAAACGAAGATCATGTAAGTTACCGCTGCTCTCTTAAGCTTTTACATTCTTAAGCCATAACTTGGTAACATGCTTATATGAAATGACTGTTGTGAAATTATCCAGGTAAAGTTAACATCGTACTAAAACCATTAGGCTATTTAATTCTTCGTTTCCTGCGTTGTACCATGCAAGCCTAATATGCTGAAACCCTTGCCTTAATTAGTGCACGGGTTAAGCTGGAGCACATGTTCAGTGGCAAAAGAAATGCTGCCAAATCAGGCTGGGAGTAAGTACATATATTTGTCTGATAAAAAAATGTGCATGGTGAATTAAGATAATTTGTAACTAAAGGCAGGTTGTTACCCCACCTCAGCTGCCGAGGCCTCCACCTCAGCTGCCGAGGCCTCCACCTCTGCTGGAGAAGGGCCTGCCCAAGTGTCCCTCAGCAGTGAGGAGGAGCCCGTGCCCTCCACCAGCTCCCAACCACCAACAAAAAGGCCAAGGCGGAGAAGCAGCGTGTTGGCCTTCCTAAAAAAGCAGGCAGAGAAGGACGAGGCCCGTGATGCAGCGCTCTTTGAACAGAATGAGAGACTTCTGAAAGCGCTCAATGAGCAGAATGAGCGTATTCTTCTTATCATGTCAGAGCTTGTGAAAAATACAAATAAATAAATGTTTAAGTTGATGATTTGGATAACACTCAAACAGTGCTTCAATAAACAAGCACCACATGTCAGAGCAGCTGTTTCAAATACAATACAACGGTTACTTTCAACAATATGTGTGCTATAAATGCCAAATAATGACTGTTTTGTAATGACGACACTACATGCACAATGACAGACCCAATCCAGTGAAATATATCAGCCAAATGTTTATTTAAGGCGAGACACCCCAGGTGAATAGAGTAGCATGAAGCTGCAGCGTCGGAGACAGCAGTTACAGGACCGCACAGGTCCCGCGTCACGTGACTGAGCACGTTCACATGAATGTTAACGCCAACGCAGAGAATGTGAGTAATGTGAAGTGCTTTTACAGTTTGATTTGTTTAACATTAATAACAATTCCGGTGTCTTGAAATGAAGTGTGATTAGCTAACATTAACTATGATAGTGTTAAGGCAACACAACACACATCTGTTTGCTTATGAGAGCTTCTAACCGTATTAAAGTCTCTAAAACAACTATTCGTTAGCTATAGCTTCGTTAGCATATTTGATCCTTTGTTTAATGAAACTAGCGTGATGTTGGCAAGCCCAACTAGGGTCATAGTTGAGTAATTGAATCACTGATGACAGTAAGAGTGTGAGTAATGTGAATCATGTTTTTTTTAAAGTTAACAACTATTCTGTTGTATTGAACAGCCATACGAGCTACATGTAATCTGTTAGCCTGATGACTCGCTGCAAAACCAACTGTTAGTCATTTTGTTTACTTGTTTAATGAAACTGTGTGTTATGGTTATGTTATTTGAGGCTTTTATCCAAAGTGACAAAAAACATAAAATAACCCAATTAACATTAGAATTTCAATACAAATAGTTACATAGTCAAGTTACATTACTCATTACAATTTAACGGGGTAACTACTCATCTGTAACCTACTACATTTAAAAAAAGTAAACTTCCCAACCCTAATGATTAATTATATTCAACTAATTAATTAAACTTCAACGGAGGACAAAAGCATGTCAATATGTCCACTACATTGAATCAGCAGTAGCCTAAGTTGTGTGATCTCTGTTCTGTATCTATGACTGATTGACCTGAATGTTTTTTATGTGTATTATCTTGATGCCCAAGACACATTTCTCCTAAGGGAGACAATAAAACTCTATCTAATCTAAGTTCTGTCTTCAGTGTAAATGCTTCTTTAATAGTCATTGTATTACAATTTGAATTCATTGTAAATAATCTTTACTGTGCTGACTGCCTGGTTACCGTTTATCAGACAGTGTCATCATGTTGACATGTTGTGTAATATTGCAAGAGGGAACAGCAGACCCCGCCTCGCCCCCAGTGAAGAAACAGCAGACCCCGCCTCGCCCCCAGTGAAGAAACAGCAGACCCCGCCTCGCCCCCAGTGAAGAAACAGCAGACCCCGCCTCGCCCCCAGTGAAGGAACAGCAGACCCCGCCTCGCCCCCAGTGAAGAGACAGCAGACCCCGCAATACAAATAAATAAAAATGTATTCTGAACTGAAATGCCTCTCGGTCAAACTGCTTGTGTATCTTTTGCAGGCTGGTGCATGAACACACGAACAGTTGTTTTTCAGTAATCTAGCACCTCTTCGAAGACACCTTTGATTTATTAATAATAATAAAACGAGAATTATGATACTGTAGAAGGAACAGCGTTTAACGGTGTTTTCTTTTGAAGAATAATGAAACGAGAATTATAAACATACCCAAAACTAAATTAAGTGTTGTTTAATATACATATAAAAGACAAAAGACTATATTTTTGAAATTCTCAACTAAATTAACAAAATATATATATTCACGTGCTCCGTCACGTGACGCGGGACCTGTGTGTGCGGTCGTGCCGCGGGACCTGTGTGTGCGGTCGTGCCGCGGGACCTGTGTGTGCGGTTCTGTAACTGCTGTCTCCGACGCTGCAGCTTCATACTATTGGGTGAATAGGGTAATTTGTTTAACTTAAAGGTATCAGCTAGACATTTCTCCAGTTAATTACTTACAATAAGGCAATTGTCTTTTGTATTACAAGTTTTCTGAAATAGTGTTACGTCCCCACTAAGGTCTAGGGGATCTGGAGACAATAACGTACAACCAATAATTATATGAGAGTCAGAGTAAAGGTTGACAAAAGGTTTATTCCTTATAACCTATCATAATACAATTAAACAGAAACACTCTGTTGGTGAGGAGGAGGAGGAGGAGGATTGTGCCAAACAAAAGAAACAAGCATAACAAAACCAGGCCTATCTCTACAGCTATCCTTTGAAACCAAACTCAAACAAAAACCCTCACTAACTAACTACAAAGAATTTGACAAAACAATATACAGGGGTGGCAACAATCCGCTTCCCTAGTGTGTCTAAACAATAGTTGGCTAGGTGGTGAGAAATGTACAGGGTACCCCAGACTTACCTAACTCCTCCACCTCTCAACACACACACATTAACAAAGTTCAGAGTATTCAAAATAGCTTTAGTTGCTAAACACAGCCGTGTTCCTTCCTCAGCAACAGGCCCAGAGTGAGAGAGAGAAGACTTCCTGGGTGCCTCCTTTATGGTCGGCCCTGGTTGCTGATAGGCCAGCTGAGGGTGAGAGGATCCAATCAGCCGTCAGACTCAGGTGCACAGGCAGATACCGATCAGCTGCTGATCAGCTGTGCAGAAGACAGGGAGAAGAGAGAAACACAGGAGGGAAGGAAAACCACACATGTACAGCCTGCCTGGCACGTAACACCCCCACACAGTATGTTTGGCCCTTACAATGAACATTCTGTTTACATAGCACGAGACGGTGCATCGGCAAGAACATTATCGGACCCCTTTTCATAACCTCTCTCTTCACTGGGTTAACTCTGTACGCACGCTGTTTGATGGGCGAGGGGTTGGTCAAAACCACATCGTGAGCTAGGACAGAAGTTGGTGATGGAGTGTCATTAAAAAGACATGCAAAGTCAAATATCAGTTTCTGTATATCACTTCCTTGGATATCAGGAAGATGAGACAAGTAATTGTGCAAATCAGCAAATACCTCAGTATTGCCCCCTGTGGTGTTGCACTGCGCATCACCAACTCATCCTCATCCTCATCTGAGCTCACCTTTGAAACTGAAGCCATAGGAGAGACGGTTGTCTCCACCTGGCGAGCTTTAGAAGACTCACTTTGGTCTTCCCTGGTGCAGTACTTCTTCAGCATGTTTATATGACACACTCTGGTAGGACGTCTGCGGTCAGGTGTTTGAATGACGTAGTTTGTTTCACCGAGCTTCTGATCTACAACATAAGGACCAGCAAATGTAGTAGACAGAGCAGAACCAGGTACAGGCAATAGAACCAACACCTTGTCACCTGGCTGAAACAAGCGCTCTACCGCCTTCTGGTCGTAGCGTTTCTTCATGTTCCCCTGGGTAGAGGTCAGAGCTTCCCTAGCCAAGGAGCAAGCATGATGTAGACGATCCTTAAGTTTGGCGACATACTCCGGGATACTGCAAACTGTTTTCGTGGGCATGATCAAATGCTCTTTAAGAACTCTTAAAGGACCTCTGACCTCATGTCCAAACACTAGCTCAGCAGGACTAAAACCTAGAGACTCCTGAACAGCTTCACGGGCAGCAAATAACACTAAAGGAACACCGTCATCCCAATCTTTATGAGACTCGTGGCAATGTTTTCTTAACATGCATTTCATAGTCTGGTGAAACCTCTCTAATGCCCCCTGACCTTCAGGATGATATGGGCTGGATGTCACATGCTTGATACCTAAGGTGTCAAGTACCCGGGAAAACACTTTAGACATGAAGTTGGTACCTTGGTCTGTTTGAACTACCTTCGGTAGACCAAACATGGAGAACAACTTCAGAAGTGCCTTGGTGATGACCGGGGCAGTAATTTTCCGTAGTGGGATGGCTTCTGGGAATCTAGTGGAAGCACACATGACAGTTAAGAGAAACTGGTTTCCAGTTTTAGTTTTAGGTAAGGGTCCCACACAATCCACAATCACCCTTTCAAATGGCTCTCCCATTACCGGAATAGGAATGAGAGGAGCAGGGAGAATCACCTGATTCGGTTTACCAACAACTTGGCACACATGACATGTTCGACAATAAAGAACTACATCAGACTTAAGTCCTGGCCAAAAGAGGTGTTTTAAAACTCTTTGATATGTTTTTGTTACCCCCATGTGACCTGACCACGGATGATCATGAGCCAAGGACATCACCTGAGAACGATAGGTTGTTGGCACGACAACTTGATAAATTGCTAAGGAGTCTGACTCCTCACAGGCATCACTAATCCAGCGACGCATTAATAGGTGATCTTCCATAATGTAGGCCATCTTCTTTGACTTGGCCTCTTCGTGACTGATCACAGAAGAGAGACATTTAGAAAGTTTTTCATCACTTAACTGGGCTGCCATGAATTCTTCCCGAGTGGCAGGCAGTTGTACAAGCTCTGAGCTGTTACTGGGTGATCCAGCACCAGCAGACCGGGCCTCCTCTGGCAGTCGGTCCGACACTGTCACGTCTTCAAGAAACTGCCCTGTAGCAAGAAAAGAAATCAGACAAGTCCTCTCCGTATTTCTTTGACTGTGCCCTTGTAACAACACAAGCAGGAAAGACTTCGGGAGGTACTTCAGCTGATTTCTCTGCGTCTAAACTTAGATCAGGAGAATCAATGACCTCAGGTACTGGCTTAACTTTGCCCCCAGCCAAGTCATTACTGAGGATGAAATCAACACCTTTGATGGGCAAGGCAGGGAGGACAGCTACTTTAAAGAATCCTTTGACAAGAGAAAACTTAAAGGAACATGTGTGCTGTAAACAAAATAAGCATTTTGGGGTCAAAAGGTCAAATTACTGCATTAAGAAATACATTAATACTCCACTTTTCACGGGAAACACGAAACAGAAGGGACTATACGGAGGCCACGACCCCTGCCCCTATAAATAGGAGTGCATATGCTGTCTCAGGCTCACTCTGGAAGGATCATTTGTCCTCTAAACATAACCTTCTCTTAAAAATACTTACCTGATCCTATATAAAGAGAGTGTTGAGGCCTTATCTGGCACACCCCAACCTGCTGCCTGTCCTCCTGCAGTCTGAAGTCTGTTCACACAGCTGCATCATTTTTTTGAGACACACTGCTGGAATTGATCCCCCATGCAGGGCCATTCCTAGAAGAGATTGTATAGACGTAATGGGCTGAAACGATCGATGATACCTGGGTTATCTACTGAAGATGTGTCAATTTTTTAATATGGAGGACATTTAAAGCACAACCGTGATGTGTCTTCCAATATAATTTTTAGACGTGACATAGTTACGAGAGGAGCCTGAAGAGAGGACCACACCTGGATGCGTGCCAATGATGGAGAGTGCATCGATCCTTCTGCTTACAGCAGGCAGATCAAAATGTTTTACCTAACTGGCCAGTGCCTCTTGGTCACAAGTCCATGGTGTGTGAACTCTCAGGTCTGGGACTCCGTAGTGACGTGTGGAGATCTGTATTCTTCCAAATACACACTGCCTTCTTAAATCCTTAACTTAACCGCTTCGCCTCCATGCTTAAATAATAACTCTCACGTGATTATCCTAAAAAGCCATATTAAAGGCAAAACTTAAAGGAACATGTGTGCTGTAAACAAAATAAGCATTTTGGGGTCAAAAGGTCAAATTACTGCATTAAGAAATACATTAATACTCCACTTTTCACGAGAAACACAGGAGGGAAGGAAAACCACACATGTACAGCCTGCCTGGCACGTAACAAATAGCATGTTTAAATATGCAAATTACATATTATCTCATTAAATATGCACATATTTTAACACATTTCAGGAATCGAAATCTGAATTTAGGATACAGCCAGATTCAAAATTCTTGTTTCATTTTGTAGTCATTAGCATCGAAGGCTTTTACAGAAGGGATATTGGATATCTCTTTTTATCACTCCATCAATCAGAACATACTGTCAACAGCCCTAAAATATCCATTTTCGCCATGTTTTTAGGTATACAATGTTGTATAATTCAGGCTATGAATTATATATGAACAAACCCTTCTGTAAAAGCCTTCATAATATTGATAGGAATATAACTGGAAGGTTTGGTGTCTCTACGTGCTACTGAAGTTGAAATTTGGAACTCAGAGTAGGAGAAAAAACTCATCTTGAGAAAACGACCTTTACAGATGGCAGTGAGGCGCTAGCTGAACCCTCCTGTTCTCTGGACGACAGCTTGCGCCTCGACGCACTCCGTGAAGGTATTTCATGTTCGGGGTCATTAGTTTTTTGTATAACCTTGATTCGTGCAAGTAACAATTGTTGTCGTCTTCTCTGTGAACGTTTTTTTCGCCGTTCTTTTGCCATTTTGAGATTTCAATTTCTAGCGGAAAGCTAACCAGGAAGTGTTTTAGCACACCACGTGACACATCTGAACGAATCACGTCGTCAGAAATTGACACCAGCCAATGAGATTTCGTTTCTTGGTTTAAGACCCCTTTGTGCTTTCACGATTGGTTGCTGATACAAAGGAAATGGCCATATTTGGATCCGATGAGATCGTGCAGGAGAGACGGAGCTTTCCAGCGATACCTCTGTTGCCATGGTGCACACAGCGGTCGCGGTACTTTATGTTACGTTAGAAAGCTAACTTTTGGTGAATTTAGGAGAAATCTACAGACGCAAACAGATAAACTATAGTAACTTAAGTGTATTTTGTACGTTTTCCTTCCAAAAGCCTGAAAGAAAACATGTTATAGAATCAAAGTAGCACAAAATCTCAAAATTGACCAGTACTTGAAAAACGATGTTTTTGCCTGCCGTGTCTCGCCTTAACAACCAAAAACTTGCCTCAGGGAGCAACATATTAATCAGCTGGGTGATTATTGGTTATTCATTGAGTGCATCAGTGTTGTGCCTGTGGTCATTTGCTGTCCCATAACACATCAATAAGCCAATACAGCTTCAAATGGAATGACACTTTTGGCCATATTTTAATTCAACATGTTATAAACTTCAGAATGGTGACACGTGTAGGTCTGACACGGTTTCCATCAATTGTGTTGCATGTTGCCAGGAGGGTGAGGTGAGCAACAATTATCAATGTGACAACGATTTTCTTTCACTTCAGTTATTTGTTTTAATTTCAACCTTAATGTGCAACATATTGTTCGCTGTTGCACTCGTTCATAAACCATAAAACACAGCGTTTATTAATGATGCGCTTATAGTAGTCCGTTGTAGTTCAGCAGACGCACATTAATGGCGTCCGCTGGCGCATCGTAAACACGTCGGAAAGTGAAAGTGCATTCGGCTTCTCTAAAGCACCGCAGTCTCTTCTCCTAAGTCCTTTTGAATTCTCCTGTCCACTATCCCGTGACCTTTCACTCAGAGGTCAAGGGATAGGAGATAGGGTTAGGAGCTGATCTTTAAGCTATCCGACTGCAGCCCAGGAGAATATTTCAGGGGATAAGGATGTGTGAAAGTAAAGTTGTAAAGTTCAGCTTTTCCAGTCCAGAGTGTAGAGGAGGAGAAATGATGTTTGTGTAGTGAGAACCACTTATCTGAGGGTGACAGGCCAGAATAGCTCACTGGATTGCAGGGTTAACTTGGAAGGGGAACGTTTCCCCAGTTACGTATTGCGCCGAGGCTTCGGAGCGTGTGTCGAGTAATCCCCGAAGCTTTTTGTGAAGCATGTACCGAGGCTTGTGTCGTTTTGGGCCAGTGACGTCACCGATGACAAACGAAGCCTCGCTGCCTGTCGACACCACGTGACTGCTTCACGAAGCGATTCAGATCAGTTGAACCGTTGAACCACAACGCTCATATTACCCATGGATGCATAACAAGAACCATATCACCCCTCCTGTACCCAGGCCCGAGGACACGATGGAATCAAGAGCGCTCAGACCCTCACTCATATAGAGGTCGGAACATGTCTAAGTATAAATAGATACAAGCATAAATAAATGTAGGAATAAAAACATCAATAAATACAGGAATACATCTTAGTGTTTTCAGGGAGCTTCAGCGTCTGTGCTGCGGCTCAGCTGGAAAGCAGTCGACTCATGACTGCAGGGTCCCGGTTCAACGACTGAACAATACGTCTTTGTTGTTGTTTATAAAAGCTACAGCTAAATGAGATAATGTAGTTAATAAATGTATTCTTTGATATGGTTTAGCCTTTCTCCGGCTACAACGTGGTTAAGTTTACGAATATTATTAAGGAATACAAATCCCTCTTTGCAAAGTGTCCCAGCCTCCTGAGGCTTTCCATCACAATCATTCAACTGGAATAAAAACAATATTGTTAACGTGAAAACATGATGTTATGTTCGTTGTTTAGAGTTATTCTAAGGCTTTACTCATTGGGAACTCGGTTTGAGATGTCCAATCTGCCTGTTGTACACACTTTGACCAGCAGGGGGTTTGTGTTCAAATGAAGCCTCATGAGATGAACCCTTTTGCGAACCAATTGGCTGGAAAGCTTCAAAGCTTCATAAGGCTTCATCTCGCCATCACTAGCAGAAACTCCCAAATAGCCTGATTCAGCTGATTAAGTCCTCAAGAATCCACTTTTCTCCTGCTTCTTTCTCCCTCTGTCGAAAGACATGCTGTCCTCCTTCAACAGCACACAGGTGCCAATCATTCTCTTGATTCTTTCCTCCAGTTTCTCTCAGGGGTGCTTGATTAGCCACTCCCCTTTTTCTCAGGGAATCTGTAGGAGTGGGTTTACTTTCTCCCCGTCCTGCTACATCGTAAGTGTAGATACGTTCGCTCACATTATAAATGATGGTCGGGTTGCATCTTTTTAACAAGGTTAATCCAACATATTAAAGTGTGGTGGTGTAACACTTTGTGTAGGTCCGTGGCGCAC
The DNA here is from genome assembly GCA_023974075.1 of Chaenocephalus aceratus. Taxonomy (NCBI): domain Eukaryota; kingdom Metazoa; phylum Chordata; class Actinopteri; order Perciformes; family Channichthyidae; genus Chaenocephalus; species Chaenocephalus aceratus. The sequence goes on along the minus strand of JAMFTG010000434.1, from coordinate 34,680 downwards.
CAGTCACGCGCAGGGCCTGAGTGATTTTTGCTGTTGGGTCTCGGGTTTGAGTCCAGCATGAACTTTTTTGTTATTTTCAAGTCGATGGAAACTGAATATTACGTTTGAATAGAGGATTCATAATATTGTTTGCAGAGACCAACATTATTGGCCCATCAGCATTTCAAAGTCTAAGTATCCCTGCACACGCAGCAATGACATTTCTGCTGCTTTGCAAAACGACTTAACAGTCGCATGTTATCTGGATGAGTGCTGCAGAATACTGTTTATATAAGGGATACATGTGTGTGTGGTCTTTCATATTAAACATGATCGCTGGTAGATCGCCACAGAAATCGTAACAATTTAACCTGGGCAGATCACAGCTGAAGACTTCTCCATGCTGCTTTCAAACTGAGTAAACACCGTGTGCTTCACCTGGAGGCTGTCTGAAGGTACACAGACGGACTCTGACATTAACGATATTCCGTAAAAAGTCTGGCAACAATAGCTGGTTTAAATGATTTATTCGAGCAACTCGTTTGTCTTGTTGTAGTCCTCGCTGTTCGCGTCCGGATATCGCCATCGTAATCACAACCTCACACACTGGTACTGGATGTGCATCAACGTGTTCCTAAGAAGCCAAATATACGTGTAAACGACAGAAGAAAGCGATCGAAATGTGTATTTCAGTCGAAAGCCACGCACCCCACGGAAACTAGTTGATCCGGAAACTAGTTGATCCGGAAACTAGTTGATCCGGAACACCGGAAAGGGCTTCCACACGCTGTTTATAGAGAGGTGTGGGAGGGGCTTATTTCCCATGTAACTTTCGTGAAGCCTCCGTATGTCACGGTGAGTATCAATAGGTTTGTCTTAATCCTGTTTTTGACCTTTGTGACACCAATAAAATGTTCATTCCAAATCGTTATGTTGTCTCTTTATTTATTTACAATTCACTGATGCTGATCGGGCCACATGCCAGTGTAAAACCCATGAAAACCTCCAGTTCATGGCTGACACCCTCTACAGCCATGGGATTGTCGTCTCCAAGAATATTGAGGAGATGGTTGACCGCACTGTCTGTGCCACAGAAATGAAAGCTTGCGCCTATGGTGATTGTGTAGAGTGCCGCCTCACCACTCACCCAACCCTGAAATCAGCCACAGAGGAAATTGTACAAGTTGTACAATGGTCTACTGAAAGGACAGGTGAGGAAGAGAGGAAGACCATTACGCTTAAAAAAGAGGTCCAGAGCACTGAATCAGACCTGGTCAGCACATTTCAAGAGAATCTATTCAAATTCCGTAAGCACCTTTTTAACATCAGGTGGCAATACAGTGCTTACAGACAGCTACGGGAAAGCCTCCAAGCCAACGAGTGCTTAATCCACATCGATTTCAGCGAGAATTACTCAACGAGTTACAAACATTTACACTTTAAAATGATAGGGCCTGGAGAGAAGGCCCTGACGGACTTCCACTGGTGTCCACCCTGTTAGACGTATGTCCACCCTGTTATGTTGGTATTTTTCTAGCATAGTTTAATGAAAATATCAAATATATATTTGTACTTTTATAAAGAAATGAGACAGGTTGATTATATATTCTAGAAACTTTTAGTAATTCTTATTGTATTTAAGTTTTCTCATGAAAAACAGTGGAAAAATATGCCACGTTGTCATAATCTATACTTGTTTTTCTCAATATATACTACTTAAAACTAATTGGGTATGAAATATATATCTAATTAGAGTTGGGGACATACAACTCTTGTTAAAAGTCACTTTCATTGTAAGAATGCACTGAAAACTCATTTAAGCAGTTATGTGTATGTCCTTAACAGGGTGGACATATCCCGGGTGTCATGTGTGGTTATATATATAAAGATTTAGGTGCCTGAGCTTGACCAACATGTTTTTTATCAAATTAGATATGTCCTTTATAGAATAGAACATAAAAAAGTAGGTAAATCAACTATTTATTTCACCCAACTTGTGAAGTCCAAATGGCACCCTATAAAAAAAATGACCCAGGAGCATGTAGCTCTGCGTGTGTGCTTTCAGCATTCAGGAGGATATCAGAGACGAGTCAGCAGGAGAGATGCCTTCGCTGCCATGCATCAGGACTGAGTGAGCCGGAAAGGGCTTTTGCACTCTTGTATATATATAGGTGTGGGAGGAGCTTATTTGTCTGAGTTTCGTGAAGCTACCGTATGTTCCCGTAAGCAGGTAAGTTGCCATGCATTTTCTTAATCCTATGTTGGACCTTTGTGACCCCAATAAAATGTTCATTAAAACTTGTTATGTTGTCCTTATTTATTTACAATTCACGTGTTCTCTTAATTAAATTTCAAGTGGGCCGCCATTTTAGTTTTAAGGCATGAGGGCGTCCATTTTAGATTACGAGCTGGAAAGGGTTTGACGGTTAGGATTATAATTATAGTGAGGGGGAGAGAGTATCAGGCAGTGAATTATCAGGGGCCACCAGAGAGAGCGAACCTGCCACAGAGATGAGAACATGGGGCACTCGCTGAGTCAGGGAGGAAAGGGTTTGAATCCTGCTGCCAAGACGGCTACAGGACTGAATGCACTGGCCATCCTTGCTCTCCACCGAGGCAGATCCAACTCCCACCTTAGACCAAGAAAAATGAAATGACGTTGAGTGATAGCTATCATAGTAGTGTTTTCACTATCACTCACATATAACAATTCTAATACACATCTTCAGTAGTAATCCCAGGAGTCTTTGAATGTTTCGGCTTATTAAAACTAAACAATCTCCCCCAGGATCGCCCTGCAAGGTGATCAAATCCACGCAGTGTGTATTATAGGAACACGTAGCTGTGAGTGTTCAGCATTCAGGAGGATATGCAGCTATACGCGTGAGCAAGAGGGATGCATTCGCTGCGCTGCCTCAGGACTGAGTGAGCCGGAAAAAGCTTCCACACGCTGCTTATATAGAGGTGTGGGAGGGGCTTATTTCCCATGTGACTTTCGTGAAACCTCCGTATGTCACGGTGAGTATCCATAGTTATTTCACACACACGCGAGCTTCCCCCAGACCAGCAATCCAAATGAAAATATTTCCCCTCCGTAGTATTTTGATCATTTATTAGCCGCTAATAATCAGATCGATCCAGAGAAGAGGAAACTGTAAAGGCCTTTTTTCAAAATGATGACTCGGTGATAGTCATGAGTACAACAACAATCCTGATATCATTAGAAAGCTACGAATCTCCTCTTTCCAACATTGTATACAACTCAAAATGTGTCTTTGGGTGAATGCAACTGATTTCGATGGAGCAGGTCACTTTGCATTAGGTCAAATAAAGCAGGCAGACATAACAGGAAGAATATGTCGGCCTACATTGTAATCGAATCAAATAGGACATTGTCACACCATTCAAATGTATCCATGTACATTACAACCAATAAAAAAGCTTAGATTTGTTTATTTGACGTTGTTTACGTTATGTTACGTTGTTCAGTGTGTGTCAGCCGTTAACCTAGATAGATAAACTTGCAAACATGTCAGAAGAACCGGCGCATAAGAAAACAAAATTGTCACAAACGAGCTGAGGACCAAAATGCAGAACACGGGAAACCAGGGATAGTCGGTAACCAGCTTTATTGAAGGCAATAGGCTGGTAGGAGACAAAACGGCAGATAGTAGGCAAAGGGCTGGTCGGGGACAGGCGAGGGTTCCAGGAGAAAGCAGGACGGGAGTCGTAGGTACAGAACGGGTCAGGAAGCAGGCGAGGCAGGCTGGTCAGGGACAGGCAGGGTCGAAACCGGGAGAGCAATCTGAAGGGTAATGCGGGAAAGACTGGCATGCTGCAAAGTACGATCTGGCACTGAGGTGAAAGTGAAGTGGGCCTAAATACTGATGGAGCTGATGGGTGTAACAGAGTGAGAGAGAGACAGGGTGTGACTACCAGGTGACTAAGGAATGTTAATGCAGAAAATAGGTGAGTGAGAAAGCAGACTGTGACAAAAATACAGTCAAACTAAACTGAAATTCAACAACTTGAATGTCCCTGAGATCCACAACTCCGGAGCCTGGCCCTTTAACCATAGAACCAGCGCAGCCAGATGAACCCAAAAGCAGCCGGCATCGTTGAACCGAAACAGGCTGGTTCCGACTGCATGGAGGTTTGTTGTCGGGACATTGAGACTGGCCAATAAAAGCTTATTTGGGCAAAGAGAAAGGTACTTCAATGCAGAACGGTACCAACACAGAGAGTGGTTAATTCTTTGCAAAACCACTAAACGAGCCTTCTGTGAAATATGCAGATTTGCTGTCAAACGGCTCGTAACTTTCTCAAATGTGGAGATGACAGCTTTGTAAATACCGGAGTTAATAACTGGAGCTTTTCACAGAGTGTTCAAAAAAAGTGCGCTTACTCAGCTTGCTCAGTCAACATTCAACTTTCCAAACAAGAGCGTATTGAGCAGGAGAAAAGGAGAGATGGGATGATGTGTGGGCTGGACCTGGATAGTTTAATGTACAGGAGAGGAGTGAGCAGAGGGTCGAGTTGTCCATTCTTGTTCTGTTTTCTGTGACTATCTTCCTCCTGAACACCCTCTCAGACTTTCAGTTGCGCGCTACTAAAGAGAAGCGTTACCATGGAAACCAAACAATGGTGTAGCTGTATTGAAGTCCGAGTGGAAACGGTAACATTTGGAGCGTTATGTTAGAATGAAACAGGTCGTGACTCACAGATCAGATTACGTCAGAAATCGGGAGAAATGCGGGATGGATATTCCCCCGGGAGGAAATCGGGAGGGTTGGCAAGTATGTCACATACACACGCACTTTTTGCCCCCCCCCCCCACTTCTGAAATTAATCCGGCGCTGGCCCAGGCTTGATACTTGCCCATGGCATGTCACTAACGTAAACTGAATCTGTCCTGCCAACCCAGTCTCACGGCATTTCGTGTTCACCAACACGATTTCCCCCTTTTTTTCGTGTTGCACAGCACGATTTTAAATGCAATGTATTTCTATTGGTAGTATGTTTCAACCCAGTCTACATAATTCACTTGTTCTGTTCTCCAGTGTATGGTGAAAAAAGAGAGAACTATTCGAAGCAGGAAAAAAAAACAGTCTATCTACCTTTCTTATAGTTATTGTCTCTATCTTTTGCTATCATTCATTATCTATTAGGGGTGTAACGGTTCACAAACATTTCGGTTCGGTACGTACCTCGGTTTTTTGGTCACGGTTCGGTTCAGCAGAATTTTTTTTCACAAAACAAAACATATATATATATTTTTTTTTATTATTATTAAACTGTAAATAATGTATTCACTCAAATAAATACAAAATATAATAAAATAAACATTAAGGTGCAGCATTTCGATGAACTGAAATAATCTGTATTTGAACTTTACTTTACAAGTAGTCACAAAACATAAACTATTAGTTTTGGGTTTTTAATTATTATTAAACTGTGAATATTCACTCAAATAAATACAAAATATAATCAAATGAACATTAAGGTGCAGCATTTCGATGAACTGAAATTATCTGTATTTGAACTGTACTGTACTAGTTCCTGAGCAGCCAGTTTGACATTATGACTTGCTTGTCATTGTGTTTTCATGTTTTTTAAAGAAAGATGAACTTGTCCACATGGCTGCTGAAAGGGCAGATCAGCTGGCACTAGCAATGTCTCCTGCTGTGGAGAACACCCTCTCTAGGGACAGAGGCAGCAGACACAGCCAGGTAGCGCTTTGCTACCATGGCAACATAAGGATATTTGGCGTTTGTAATAGCTTTGGCTCGGTCTGAACTTTTTGCGAGTGGTGGAGGCTAAATGCTAGCGGGAGTTGGGTTTGCACTTCAGTCTTTTTTCTTTTGGTACCGGTGATATTCACGTTCGGGTGATGCCTTTTCAAGAGTGTGCAAGTTTGATGTGTTGCCAGCCGCGTAACCAATGTTAGTTGAACAATGCCGACAAACAGCTTTGGTTCGGTCCACCTGTCTTTGTCCGTCATCCTTGTTCGTAACTGCGAAACCAAAATGTTCCCAAACCGGAGACTTCAATGATGCTGGAGGGTTTTCGAGCTCAACTTTATCTGCGGTCGCCATTAATTTTGGACAGTTCCTCAAATTACTGACTAAATTTGAACGCATCCCTCTGACCAGCTCTCATAGCATGCCCTCTCATCCAATGAAATGACTTGCTCGCTCTATGACGCGATGAGCCCAATGGGAGCAAATTACTCTGAATGCTGCGACGCAGCACCTGAGATTACTTCCAAGAAGTTGTTCACGTTCTCAATTTTTTACGTTTAACGTTATATTCGTTCGGTACACTTCGGTACACACGTGTACCGAACCGAAGGGCCCGTACCGAATAATTTCGGTACGGGTACGTGTACCGTTACACCCCTATTATCTATCCATCTCAATCTCACAATCTGTCTCACTATCTCTGTCTGTCTCATACAGCAGCTGTTTGTTTGCATATCTGTTCTTCTGTCTGTCTGTGTTGCAATGGCAACAAAACACAACCCAGACCCCAATAATCCCACATCCAAAGAAGGGAAACGCATGGCTCTTGAGCTGAAGCATGAACACATGCTAGCTGAAGCTACGGTTGGTGTTTTAACCCATATGACCTCATTCATTTCCTACTTGAATTTGGCACTATCTGTTATCCAAACAATGCTGAACAGGCCAAGAGGAACTGGACTTTGGATCAACGTATATAATGCAAAACGGTTCATCATTACAACATGGGGGGCAGAGGCTTACTAAGTAAAGCTCGTTCAACTTGTTTTACTTCATTAGTTGGATATGACAGGAAAAACTTGAAGCGAAAATGTTCTTCAAGTGAATGAATTTCCTTTTATTTGTCCACTGTCTTATGGCATCAGTTTATCAGCAACATCAACCTTACATGAGTCATTACTTGGTCACAGAAAGCAGCGGAGGAGAGGAAACGAGCACGCTCTGTAGGAGACACTTTACAGTCCCCTAAAAGGGGCTGTAGGACGTGGCAAGCCGAGAGGGAGGCGTGGAGGGCGACGCCAAGGCTCAGCTACAGGTTGAAATCCCAATTATTTTACATTTTTATGAATGTACTAAGTAAATGGTTGGAAAATCGAATTAAATCACAGTAATTGCTTGTTGAGGGTCTACAATAATTCCAATATATAAACGCATAGTGACACTACAGTCGAAGACATTCCCACTGTGGTGTCATAAGAATGCTTTATTTAATTTCACAAGGTTGTAAACAATAGCTAGATAATACAACTCATCAGTTATCTGTTGTTAACCCTCTGTGTGATGTTGTACAGTCACATCCCCCCCGACTGAGGGCTTCCAGTCTGCCAGTGTGGAGGTTCTGCGTACTGAACCTTCAGCACAACACACATTTGGTAAATCACAAAAATGGCTTTAAGTTTAAAACTAAAATCAATTTTCAGTGAGAGAAAATAACCTTATACACAACTGACAGTTCAGGACTCGGACGAGGAATGTAATTCAGTAAAGATATTGGCCAGTTCCATACCGAGCAAAGAAATGATCCTTGATTTTTAGTGTTGATCTTAAATATAGTCATTTACAGTTAAAGTTAAAGTTTCCCATTCTGTGCACAGAAAATAATATGGAGACTCTCTGACATTCTTTCCTCATGTCCTCCTCCTGAGCCTCAAAAAAGCTCTGCCTCATCCTGGCCTTTAATAATAATAATATATAATATTTTTATAGCGCCTTTCAGGAGGGGGAGTAGGGGAAAAAAGGCAGACGGGTGGGGGGGGGGGGGGGGGAGTAGGGGAAAAATAAACCTATTAAACTAACTATACAGTGGGGAAAGCCTCGGTAAAAAGGCAGCAGAAAGCCTCAGAGCCTCAGAGCGCTGGAACGAAGCGAGACCACACCACCTACCATGCCTTCTAGAAAAAGAGGCAGTTGGTCATCCCCTGTGTGGCCTCTGCCACGAGCCGGCTGTTATTAGGTGAGATAACATTTACCTTTATATAAATTACTTTACCTGATTGTAATTGATCAGTATTAATGCTCAGTGCCCTGCTACTTCAGCTAACATGCATGACTTTTGGGATGTTAGAAAACTGGATACCGAGAGAAAACCCACATGAAAATGAAAGTAATAATTTTGTATTTCCTCCCCAGGTGTAGCGAGCGTCTCCCGAGGAGTGGTTCTGTGGAGACTGTGATGCACTTAATCACAAGAAACAGCCACTCCACAACAGGGACAGTTTAATAAATGGGTTTTTTAAACCAATTAGTCCAACAACGTGTGTTGTTAGAGTGGAAGGTGGATATGACACCCATGACCAAGGTATGCTCTCTCAAACTTGCATTTTGATGTTCACGTGTCTCTTCGGCCAGCATATAATGGTAATCAGTGCTTTTCTTTTCTTTCTCTGACAGCTTCCATATTGCCAACTGTGAAGGCACCCAACTGCTCCCGTAAAGGCAAACACTTCACTGTGGTACCAGGCAAACCAGTGATTTTAACTACCAGCAATGGTAAACAAATATATATTATTGAATTGTTGTTATATGTTTACTGTTGTGGGCTGAGGCATTGTGCTTCCAATTGGAGTAAAACCTTCATGTAATATCTGTTAATCTTTGACTATTTGTAGATGGAACTGTTGTAAAATGTGTCTTAATTATGTTTATTTACTTGTTCCAAGGGCGTTATGACTTGCACCTGCCACCATATGTCTGTCAAACTTGCCAGCAGCAGTGGACCCCCGACCTGACAGTCCTCAGAGTGGATACTGGCCAGCTTCGGTCAGTATTTCCACACTTTACACCTTGGACCTCCTGAGCTCCTTTGAAGAGCTCAAGGTCATCTCTCCGGGATTCTCCAGACAGGCCTTTGCAAAGCTGCTGGAGCATCGCACCAAGTGTGGAGGAAGAGGAAATATTCTTTACCATATTATACATTATAACTAGGGCTGTCAGTCGATTAAAATAGTTAATCGCACATTTTGTATCTGTTCTAAATGCACCTTAGAGGAATATGTTTTAAGTTTTTAACACTCGTATCAACATATGAGTGGACAAATATGCTTTATGCTAATGTTTATTATCATTTGAACAATGACAAATATTCTCATGAATATTAAACACAACAACCTGGAACCTCTCATACAATACAGTGTGTGTGTGTGTGTGTGTGTGTGTGTGTGTGTGTGTGTGTGTGTGTGTGTGTGTGTGTGTGTGTGTGTGAGTGTGTGATGGATCGTTGGAGCTATGTGCAACTCAAGGCATATGCTCGAACGGGAGCTGCCTGGACGCTGCAATCATGTTGCACTATCCTGAGTGTGCTGGCTTCTCCTCCAATGTCCCGCTGTCTGCTTCCTGCATCAAGTCAAGTGCTCGGCGCAGTTGTGGCGAAATGTCGCTCCTCTGTTTTCACTCAAACAGCTCCTTATATCCGTTAGCGCAGCTAGCTAGCACCAGATGCTAACAACAACAATGCACATAAGGTCTCTCTCTCGCCACACACACACACACACACACACACACACACACACCCTCCCGGTCCTCCCGATGGCCAGTCGGCGCCTGCCGGTGAGCGTGGAATTGTGGTCTGCTGCAAGCGGGCGGCAGGCGCGGGGCTGTCACCATCAGCGTGTAGATGGTATTTTAAACTCGATGCGCTCTGAAGCTACGGGGCGGCCGAGGGAAAACAATACACATGCGTTAATCGCGTTAAAATAATTAGTGGCGTTAATTTTTGTTTGCGTTAGCGCGTTATTAACGCGTTAACTTGATTACAGCCCTAATTATGACATTTCCGTAAATAGACAAAATCACAGCAATATACACTGAACAAAAATATAAACGCAACACTTTTGTTTTTGCTCCCATTTCTCATGAGATGAACTCAAAGATCTAAAACATTTTCTATAAACACAAAATAACCATTTCTCTCAAATATTGTTCACAAATCTGAAACAATGTGTGATAGTGAGCACTTCTCCTTTGCCGAGAGAATCCATCCCACCTCTCAGGTGTGGCATATCAAGATGCTGATCAGACAGCATGATTATTGCACAGGTGTGCCTTAGGCTGGCCACCATAGAAGGCCACTCTGAAACGTGCAGTTTTGTCACACAGCACAATGCCACAGATGTCGCAAGTTTTGAGGGAGCGTGCAATCGGCATGCCGACAGCAGGAATGTCCACCAGAGCTGTTGCCCGTGAATTGAATGTTCATCTCTCTACCACATATATGAGTGGGGATGACCGCCGGGGAAGAGGTGGAGCAGGTCAACAGCTACCTGTCCCGTTGTGCCCTGACAACAAAATACATGTCCAAAGCAGGCGAGTGGAAGGTCTCGCCCTATTATTGCATACTTTTTAGATGACGCATCATAACCTCATTGCTTTCAAAAGCACGACTGGTGCTCACAGTGCATGCTATGGGATGGACCAGGACTCCCTCCATCAGGCACTTTCCACAAGATATGTGAAGGCGAGCCTCCTATTAAAGGTGTTGTGTCCTTTGCACATGGCTAGTTGTTAATCATAGCAAGTTCTAATCTTGATAAAAGTCCATCGTCTACTGTTTATCAGACTAGTGAGAGGCTCCTGGAAGAGACGGCAAGTCTTGAGAACTCAAGACGGAGCGACATTGCGTCTCAGATGACATGGTGTCGACGTGAAGGAATGGGCATCTGGTAAGCACGACGAGATAACACCAGCTACACTTCATCGTCCATGACTCAGTTTGAATTTACAGATTTGATCCTAAAGAGCAGCCGATGATATAAGGCTGATTTGTCCACGTAATGGGACTCACTGGATTTCAGTAGACGGGGACAGTCTTCAAGCAAGAGCAAGCCAGCTATGTGTCCATGTTTATCTCTGATATGTTTCCATAGTTGTACCATCAATGTGTGTTAAAGGTGTTCCACAACTGTGTTTCTCAAAACCGTTGCGTGTTGTGTAACAGTACATTTTACTGCCACTATTATTTCTACAGGAACATCAGAAACATCGGGTACTTCTGAAGACATCCTTCAAACAGCACTGCAGCAACGCATTGAGGGGCTTTAGTGTGAGGCAGCGGAAGCAATCCTTTACCGACAGAATGGTATAATGTTTAATGTTTTATGTTGCAGATTCAACCTACTGAATTATATATATTTGTTGCACTTGCAAATATAGTTTGTCACATATCCCTATCCCTCTACCTCATGTCTTTTTCAGACGGCAGCAGGCTCTGCCATCGACTTCGAAGGAAGCTTGCAGACGAGAAAAAGTGCCTTAACCAGGAGATACTGAAGTACAACCAGCTGGTACACGACTCTGCCAGAGGCATGGGCTGAAGTCCATCACCCCACAAGAGGCTTTTTTTGCTAAATCTGTCAAATATCACTTGTTTTGCATCAATCTTGATACAGAGTACTTATATGTTGTACTTTGGATTCCTAAAGCTTTTAGTCTCCTATCCCGTCATCCAAGGGTGGTTTTCACTATAAGTACAACATATCTTTTGGACGGACACTATCATTTACAGTTTTTTACCATGTTCAATCTGAATTTTCTTTAAAATAAAAAACATCTATATTGAATCGACTTTTCTACATCTACAACTCACAGGTTCATCATTACTTTGAGAACAAAGATTATTAATTTAACCCTTTTAGAAGATTTTGTTCTGGGAATGTCCTTTTGGAGCCTGAGACCTGAAACAGGCTTGGGGTTTAAGTGTGTACATAAGCAGACATGGAAGACAACACGGAAGTGAAGGAAGTGCTCCGTTTATTTAAATGTGAAAGTTAAATTAAAACAGTGTCCCTTGGCTGTGAAAGTTAAGATAAGAATAGTTTTAAAATTGAAAGAGAATATTAAATAATACCTTTGATATCAACTTCAAATATAGATATTATTGCAAAGTGTATATTGGTTAATAAGATCTAAATGTATATACAAACAACATTCAACTTTATCCTGGCCCAATATATTGGCAAACAGTCGGGGTCGGTCTGTGTCAGTTCTTTGGTGTCGGCTTGGTGTGTCCGGGCCTTACAGTAAACGTGTACATACCAAAACAATGGCGTCATCCTTGATGGAAGCAATGTTGTGGTTCTTCTTCCGCCCAGACACCCAATCCCCTCGCTTCTCATCCAACCTCTTGAGCTTCTTCTCAAGGCGCGGCTTTTTTGGCTGCTCCTTAAGGCAATGTGCACAGATCTTCTAGGGTAGGGTGTAGGGGGCGGTTTGGGAATGGGCCTTAGTTAATATAAATGATTTGCTGTGGCCAATTGTTTTCATTGCATTTACAGACCCGTGTAACTCTCTGATACCACCCAATGAATGCACTGACTTGCTTGTAGAACCACGCTACACAAAACTGATGGCAACACCTATAAAAACTATTAAAAGATCCTGCATTTTAGCCATGCCTCATTTCGCTCTATTTGCTCTTTCCAGCGCTGATTCTGTGAGCTGCAGCTGACCACGCCCCCTGCAGGAGAGGGGAGCGTGCTCTGAGATCAGCTGCTGGGCTGCAGCGGGGAGAAGAGGGGGACAAAAAGAGATCTCCGTCCTCCGTGTTTTATTCTTATAGAAGTAAGAAGAGAAGTAACGGGCAGAAACCCTCCTTTTTACGCAGCGGTCCAGACATAGACATCAAACGGCGACACATACTAGGCTTGTTTGAGACACATTGCGGCTCGCCTCGAAAGTAGACGAGAGTAGCCGATCGCAGCCGGGGGAGGTGTCAAAAAGCTCGTCTTAAGTCGGACAGCTCGGACTCGGAGTCGGCTTGACTGGCTGGGTTTGCAATGGCGGAAATTGCGTTGGCGTTTTTCGTTGCAGATGAAGTGGATGCAATAGAAATCCCACATGTATTGTATGGAGAATGACATGATGAACACCGTCTGCGGAGGTAATTACGTATCTTTTTATTTTTTAATTTGATAGGGACAGAGCATGTTAATGAACATCAGTATAAAATACAAGAAGTATAAATGTGTTTGAGCAAACGTGCTAATTTACATCCGTAGTAGGCTACCTAGGCAGGTAACAAAAACAGATACACAATACAATACACAAGTAAAAAGACAAAATATATTTTAGGCTACTACATGTATCGAGGCCTACTACTGGCTGCATCAGTCTAAATTAAAAAGTATGATCGATTATCCGGACTGATTACTTTACTCTACAGATACAAATTGTGCAAAATTATGACACTATTAGTCTTTTTTAGTCCAATGGGATAAGATAAAAGCTACTTTACTAAAGATATAGAAAGCAAGCAAGATGGTAGTACAAAGATACAATAAATAAACAAGAATACAACTGAAATCAAGTGAAGATAATATAGGCCTACAGCAGCAGCCGCAGTTATATATATATAAAGAATGTCAATCAAATATGTATTATCTGGACTGGTGATATTAAAAGCCATTTATTCCTTTCTACCAAACAGGATGTGATGACGACTATTGGCCCGTTCTACTGGAACAGACAGCACAGTAAAGTGCCGCTTCAAACCAGTGTTCTTGCCTGTCTGTGGACTCCATCAAACCAGGAGTCCTATAGGGGGCTTGCTGATCGTTTCAATATCACCAAATCCACTGTCTGCCTGCATCCTTGGGCCAGACACTTCACCTGAACTTGCTTCTGTGGGTATTCTCCACAGTTTCTGACCATTGCATGTATGATATATGTGTAATGTGTGTATATGTAAAGCGTTTTGAGTCATTGTAAAAGCGCTATAATAAATGTAAGGTATTATTATTATTATCTCCATGCATTCTGTAGTCTTGTCACCACACATATTTGTCTCACCACATTTCCTGGCCCACAGGGCAAGGCCTACATAATTCTGAGTTAGGATTTCGTGCAGCAGGATTTCCCAACACTGTCTGTGCGGTAGATGGATGCCACATTCCTATTGTGAAACCACACTGTGAGAACCCAGTAGCATACATCAACAGAAAACATTATTCTGTTACTGGGTTCTGTGACAGTACACGGAGATTCTGTCATGTGAATGGGCCACCCTGGTAGCTGGCATGATGCACGGGCATTCCGGTTGGCTGCTTGATGAAGATCCCCAGTCCCTGGTGCCTGAGGGAATGCACATCATTGGGGACTCTGCCTACCCACTATTGCCTCAGCTTATGAGGCCATACAGGGACAATGGCCATTTAACTGCTCGGCAGCGTCGTTTCAATCAAAAATTAAATGTTGCACGCGTGGTCATTGAGCATACCTTTGGCCTACTGAAGACGAAGTTCAGGAGGCTCAAATGTTTGTACATGAAGAACATTGCAAACATTAGCACAGCAGTCACTGCCCGTTGCATACTTCACAACATGTGCTTGGAGGAAGGGGAAGCAACTGAAGTTGATGAGCAGGTTGAAGCAGCAGATAACCGGGCACCGCATCCCCAGAACCAAGACGCCGTGTTGCACAGAAATCAGATCTGTGACCTTTTTTAAAGAGCTCACACACTTGTCTCAAACAAGCCTAAGGCCTCCTGACTGTGTGACAGGCCGTCATCCTGTTGGTGGTTACTCTGGGTTCCGTCTTCAGGACAGTGTTGGATTGTTTTGATAATTGGATGGGACTTGATTGGATTCAATATTAGAGTAATGTTCTCGTTTGTGTGTTTGTTTAAATATATGTGGCCTTTGTTTCTGATTGACTGATTTACTCAAATAAAAAGGTTGATGAATTATCATCTAATGATTTGTATGATGTTTTATTAGGGCTGTCAATTTAACGCAAAAAAAGATTAACGCCACTAATTATTTTAACGCGATTAACGCATGTGTATTTTTTTTCCTCGGCCGCCCCATAGCTTCAGAGCGCATCGAGTTTAAAATACCGTCTACAAGCTGATGCTGACAGCCCCGCTCCTGCCGCCTGCTTGTGGCAGACCACACTTCCACGCTCACCGGCAGGCACCGACTGGCCATCGGGAGGACCGGGAGGGTGTGTGTGTGTGGTCCGAGCGAGCGAGAGAGAGACCTTACGTGCATTGTTGTTGTTAGCATCTGGTGCTAGCTAGCTGTGCTAACGGATAGAAGGAGCTGTTTGAGTGAAAACAGAGGAGCGACATTTCGCCACAACTGCGCCGAGCACTTGACTTGATGCAGGAAGCAGACAGCGGGACGTTGTAGGAGAAGTCAGCACACTCAGCAGCACGGATAGTGCAACATGATTGCAGCGTCCAGGCAGCTCCCGTTCGAGCATATGCCTTGAGCTGCACATAGCTCCAACGCACACACACACACACTTTGTATTGTATTATTGTATGAGAGGTTCCAGGTTGTTGTGTTTAATATTAATGAGAATATTTGTCATTGTTCAAATGATAATAAACATTAGCATAAAGCATATTTGTCCACTCATATGTTGATAAGAGTATTAAAAACTTGAAAAATATTCCTCTAAGGCACATTTAGAACAGATAAAAAATGTGCGATTAATTTGCGATTAAATATTTTAATCGACTGACAGCCCTATGTTTTATTTATGTTAAAGGTCACTTTGAATGATTTTAACTAATGATAATGTAGAAAAACTAACATTTTAAATTCGGGACGGTCCACATTAAATTCGGGACGGCTTAGATTGTATTTCGGGACGATGGTGAAAAAAGTTAGTCGAGAGCCCTGACCTCTGGTGGGGCTGATCTCAGGAGGAGACGAGTCGGCCTGCAGGAGTGAGGCGGCTCTCAGCGTGGGGTTCAGTGAACAGCCTGGCACTGAACCCACGGAAACCAAAGAGATGATCGTAGACTTCAGGAGGAATACTACAGACCTCGCTCCCCTCGACCTTCACGGCGAGTGTGTGGAGAGGGTCCTGTCGGGGCAAAGCGTGGTCTGAAACCCACCTCGGCGCCGCGTGTCCTTTGATGAGCTGGTCAGATTATAAAAGGAATTCAGAGCACCAGAAATAAAGGTTCATCTGTTTTAATGGTAAAAGACAACAATACAGAATACAGAACGCTCCGGGCTCTATACGTACCACGACAGCCAGTCAGGAAGAGAGCCTCGATTATGAACATTGAGACAGCTCAAATACAAATGCTGTGGGAGGAGTTGTGGTGGTTCCTCCTCAGCTATTTGTTATTGGCGATTCCACTTCTGGGCGGGACCCTCGACCGTGAGTCAGCCGTTGTTGATTCCATCTGTTTTGCCCCCTCTCCTTATAGTGTGTGTGTGTGTGTGTGTGTGTGTGTGTGTGTGTGTGTGTGTGTGTGTGTGTGTGTGTGTGTGTGTGTGTGTGTGTGTGTGTGCGCACCCACAGGCAGTCCCACAACAATGCGTTGGAGTCATGACAGAACGCACACTCATTCCCCTTTAACGCACACACATCTGTTTAAACCAACTACTCCAGAATGTGGGGGCAAGTCAGTGCTCATAACACGAAAGAATAAAACAGAGAAATCAATAAACCACAAACACAGGTATAGTTACTACAATGAACACACACACATTCCACCATGCAGCATCCCAGAGGCCTGAGCTGTGTGAGGACATCTCATCTCTCACATCTCCCAATAGAAAGGTTTCACTTCTCATATTTCCAGCTTCTTGTTGTACAGACTGCTACTATAGGAACACAGGTTACTTCAATACTCAATAAGTTGCAGTTGAGCCTGGCTCTGCGTCTAGTCTCAACTTAGTGTCTTTCGGTGACATGTTCTTCAACCCTCCCGTTGTCCTCCCATCCACCAGGTCACACTGTGAAACCGCGCGAAGGGCAAACCCGCGGCGCACGCGGGGCAGTAGCCGAGCGCGCAGCCTTTGCACGTATATATGCCACATCCGCAGCACACCGCGTGCGTCTTACGGCCCTTTTTGGACGGGCAGATCTGACACCTCTTGCCCGCCTCGGCCACACGACAAAGGCGTTGTAGCAGGACACGTCCAGGATGTTGTGGAAGACCACCAGGGGCCAGCGCATGCTCATCCTCCTGCAGCTGTAGGCGCCGATCACCTTATCCAGGTTGTCCACGCCTCCCTTGTTGCGGTTGTAGTCGAGGATCACGCGCTCTCTATTTACAATTCACGTGTTCTCTAAAGTGGAACTCCATTTAATTATTTCAGGCATGGAGAGGAGTAAGCACGTGGGCGTCCATTTTAGGTTATGGCCTGGAAAAGGGGGCGGTTAGGATCAGCGTCCGCTTGAGGGCGAGAGAGTATCAGGCAGCGACCCCTGAGGGGCCATCGGAGAGAGCCAACCTACCCCAGAAATGAGAACATGGGGCACCGGCTGCGTTAGGGAATAAGAGGCTTGGATCCTACTGCCGGGACCGGCTGTAAGATCGAGTGCTCGGGCAACTCTCACGTTAGGCCCCAAGAAAAATGTAATTACGTTGAGTGATAGCTATCATAGTAGTGTTTTTACCATCACTCACATATAACAATTCCAATACACATCTTCAGTAGCAAACCCAGGAGTCTTTGAATGTTTCGGCTTATTATAACTAAACAATCTCCCCAGGATCGCCCTGCAAGGTGATCAAATCCAAGCAGTGTGTATTATAGGAGCATGTAGCTCTGCGTGTGTGCTTTCAGCATTCAGGAGGATATCAGAGACGAGTAAGCAGGAGAGATGCCTTCGCTGCCATGCATCAGGACTGAGTGAGCCGGAAAGGGCTTCTGCACTCTTGTATATATATAGGTGTGGGAGGAGCTTATTTGTCTGAGTTTCGTGAAGCTACCGTATGTTCCCGTAAGCAGGTAAGTTGCCATGTATTTTCTTAATCCTACGTTGGACCTTTGTAACCCCAATACAATGTTCATTCCAAGTTCTTATGTTGTCTCCTTATTTATTTACAATTCACGAGTTCTCTTAAGGCGAGACACGGCAGGCAAAAACATTGTTTTTCAAGTACTGGTCAATTTTGAGATGTTGTGCTATTTTGATTCTATAACATGTTTTCTTTCAGGCTTTTGGAAGGAAAACGTACAAAATACACATTTAAGTGTTTATTTCACTTTAGTTTGTCTGTTTGCGTCTGTAGATTTCTCCTAAATTCACCAAAAGTTAGCTTTCTAACGTAACATAAAGTACCGTGACCGCTGTGTGCACCATGTCAACAGAGATATCGTTGGAAAGCTGTGTCTCTCCTGCACAATCTCATCAGATCCAAATATGGTCATTTCCTTTGTATCAGCAACCAATCGTGAAAGCACTAAGGGGTCTTAAACCAAGAAACGAAATCTCATTGGCTGGTGTACATTTCTGACGACGTGATTCGTTCAGATGCGTCACGTGGTGTGCAAAAACACTTCCTGGTTAGCTTTCCGCTAGAAATTGAAATCTCAAAATGGCAAAAGAACGGCGAAAAAAACGTTCATTTCTAGCTGGTATCTTTAAGTTAAAAAAAGTACCCTATTCACCTGGGTTGTCTCGCCTTAATTAATTTCAAGTGGGCTGCCATTTTAGTTTTAAGGCATGAGGAGGAGTAAGCACGTGGGCACCCATTTTAGGTTACGAGCTGGAAAGGGTTTGACGGTTAGGATTCTAATTATAGTGAAGGGAGAGAGTATCAGGCAGTGAATTATCAGGGGCCACCAGAGAGAGCGAACCTGCCGCAGAAATGAGAACATGGGGCACTCGCTGAGTCAGGGAAGACAGGGTTTGAATCCTGCTGCCAAGACGGCTACAGGACTGAATGCACTGGCCATCCTTGCTCTCCACCGAGGCAGATCCAACTCCCACCTTAGACCCAAGACAAATTAAATTACGTTGAGTGATAGCTATAAAAGAAGTGTTTTTATTATCACTCACATAAGTGACCTGCTCTATCGAAATCAGTCGCATTGACCCGAAGACACATTTGGAGTTGTATACACTGTTGGAAAGAGGAGATTCCTAGCTTTCTAATGATATCAGGATTGTTGTTGTTCTCCAAATATTAAGCAAAATATGTCACATTATATAATGACTGTGAAAAAAAATCGAATGCATTGTTTCATCAGAAGGGAAGCAATGCGGCCATAACACAGCTGGTACAAACACCACACACCAGATACTCTCTGCAAAGCTGCTCAATCATTCAACCTGTGTTTCATCACATAAGGACAAGATATAATCTTATTTATTTATATACTAAAATGACAAATTATTGGTTTTGGCTCGTTTGACTGAAATGTTCTATCTAATCTGATGACTAAAAAAGACTCAACAGTTTTCATTGACAAAAAGTAGACTAAAATAATTTGTTTTCTTTGACTAAAATATGACTAAAATGCTCGGGCCTCATTTATAACGCTGTGCGTAGGATTGACGTGGGAAGGTTGCTTACGTAGTAGAAATTCGAAAAATAGGTCCATACATTTTCCCGATTCACCACACATTGCGTACCGGCGAGGAAAGTGCGTACGGCACTTCCTACGCCGGTTTCCCTTTTATAAATCCCAATCAACTCGAAATGCGGCGCAGCTTTTGCGGGCTTCCCGTCACACCCATATGTGCCTATAAATTGTCATTGATACTCCCATAATGAATATTCATCAAACCGATTTCAGGCAAAACGAACATGGCAAATAGCGAAAAAAGAGGCAAGAAAAGAAACTTCAACAACTGTGAAGTTGAAATCCTTGTCGGAGAAGTAGAGACAAGGAAAGACATGTTTGTTTGGTGGCCATAGTATTGTATAAAACAATAAGTGTATTTAGAAAAACAAATCATAACTTTATTAACAAAATCATTTGTCGTAGATGCTGGTTCCAGCGGGGTAGGGGGACAGTGTACCGAGGAACCTCCTGCCTCGAGCCCCGGCGTCTCCACGGCACCTCCGGCGTCTCCACGGCACCTCCGGCGTCTCCACGGCACCTCCGGCGTCTCCACGGCACCTCCTGCCTTGAGCCCCTGCGTCTCCACGGCACCTCCTGCGTCGAGCCCCGGCGTCTCCACGGCACCTCCTGCCTTGAGCCCCTGCGTCTCCACGGCACCTCCTGCGTCGAGCCCCGGCGTCTCCACGGCACCTCCTGCGCAGCCCTCCAGCAGCGGCCGTGCCCTCACGGATGCAGTCCTGCAGATGCAGAGGGACACAATTGCTGCAATACACGAGGTTGCAAGAGAGCTGGGACAACGTCATCATGTGTTGGCTGAAATAAGCACTTATTTAAAAGATTTGGCAAATAAATGAGTTGTTTCCATACTTTTTGTTGTCTGTTTTACAAGTGACGCATCACATCCAGACGCTGCAGTCCATCAGGGTTTCTCGCCCATGCCTGGGGAAGGGGGTCGGGCTCGTCTTGGGCACAAGCAGCCTCAGGGGGTAATGGGACATTGTTCAGCAGTGCCACATTGTGAAGCACACGCCCTCACAATTTGGCACACCTTGTCAGGCTTGAAGCAGAGTTTGCCTCCTGTGGCATCGAGGCAGCGCCATCTGCCCGTTAGCAGCCCTATGGTGCGCTCTACCGCAGCTCGTGCCTGGCTGTGGCGAGCATTATATTGCCTCTCCTCTGCGGGTTGTGGAATGGGGTGAGCAGCCACCGCTTGAGGCGATATCCACTGTCACTTGTAGGGTTGATGAATAGGTCATATAATGCAGCATATATACATTATTATTTATTTAGGCGTTTTACATTAATCATTCTTACCTAAAAGCCAGCCGTCACGCACAGCTCCGGCCTCAAGTCTGCGGCCAACACTGCCGTTACGCCAAATGAAGGCGTCATGGGTTGACCCAGGCCACCGAGCAACGACATTTCTTAACAGCATGTTCGCATCACATATGATTTGGACATTAATGGAATGAAAGTGCTTTCGATTAACGAATGCACTTTCATTCACACTAGGTGCCCTTAAAGCAACGTGAGTGCAGTCAATGGCACCGATTACATTTGGGAAACCGGACATTGCTGCAAATTGCATTTTTTTATTTGCCTGCTCACCCACCGTGTACGGAAACATAATGTAGAAATGCGACAACGCAATTATACCTCCCAACACATCTGGCATAACACGGCTGAGGGCGGGGTATCCCCGACCTGTCAGCCATTTCCCTCTGAAACGTGCCGGTTGCCAGAAATCCAAGTGTTGGAAGCACTTGGATTGGAACCGGCACGGCTCGGTTTCTCAGTGTGCTTCTCTGCAAAGCCGGGCCCAACACGGCACAAAGCTCCAACAAAACCGCTCTTGGAAGTCGGAACCGACTCATGAGCCACTCATCATCATTGGCCAGCAAATCTTGCTGGTCTCTGAAATTTCGCTCCCTTTAACCCGCGGCGTAGGACCGCTTAGCGAGAGCGCGTATGTTTTGGATTAGGCCAACCGGCTAACTCCAACATATCCAGGTGAGGTTGAACCGGCTTCGTAGGACAGGCCTCTGGGCCGTGTTGTTGAATGCAGATCCAGACTACACACTGAGGTGATTTGCTTGACAGTTTATGTTGAATAATAATAGTAATATATTTGATGTATTTATGTATTGGGGCAGCGATGGAGAATACTCGAGTCGACCCCTCGTGCAGTTTCAATGCAGGTACTGTATATTTTCTGTCACAGTTATCATCGTATCTCTGTGAGCGTCCAGCTTTTTGTTTTTAATATCGGAGACGGCACACACAGAACCAGGGACCCTGTTGCTCATCAGCCGTGGAGAAGGAAGATAGAGATGGCTTGAAATGAGAAGTCAATCTTATCAGAATGAAGAACGCAGAGGGATTACATTAGACGGATGGGGTCAGCAGCTTGGACCAGTCCATTGAGCACAGACACGATGCTTTCACTGGAGAGGAGGAGGGTAACCTTTATCAGCTGACAGCTGTTAGTGCAGTGGCTGTGAAGAATGATGTCTGTTATCTCATGAACCCTATCACTCAAGGTCATTCGGAGTCAATGGCTGTGTGACTCCACACGGGGTGACCAACCAGTGAAGCATGGTGTCTGAGGCCGACACTTCAAACAACCGAAAGGTCACTGAACAGACCAGACATGTATAAAGCATGAATTACAATTCATGAATGTTATTTTATAAATGCTTTTGTAAAATCAGTAAAATCCTTATGATGCAGGGTTACCATACTGCAAGACAACTGGACCTGTGATCCACTCTACATATAACATTGCGCAACACTGAGAAACATTTGTATTAGCTAGTTTCATTTTTTTTTATCAACATAGTGTTCCAGTAGAGCAGGGGTGTCAAACTCAAGGCCCGGGGGCCAAATCCGGCCCGCCACTTCATTTCATGTGGCCCACAAGAGCCTGCAAAGAATATAATAAGTTTATTATAATGTTACGTGCCGCTTTACAGGAGAACGTTGCCCATAAACTACATGTCCCACAAAGCATCTCATTTTGTGACATGCAATGAAGAGACTTGCAATGATTTGCCCTAGACTTCTGCTTTCAGACGTAGTTAATTATTAAGTTATTACCCTATCCGATAATAATCCAAAGCAGAGGAAATATTGTAAAATTATACATTATATTATATTTATTATCTATATTTATCTATGTATATTTATATAGTCTTAAAGTTACCACCGGCCCTTTGAGTGCAACCATAATTCTAATGTGGCCCGCGATGAAATTGAGTTTGACACCCCTGCAGTAGAGGGTTTGACCAAAGATGACACAGCATCATTGACGTATGGGGAATCAGGAACAGTTGAGACATCCTTGATTGACAGAAAATGTTTTGCAAATGAAGGAATCAATGTTCATTAAAGGGGAGCTATCGTGCAAAATGCACTTTGTGATGTCTTTCATACACGTGTCCCCGGTGCGTCGGGGAACTCACGCAGCGTCAGGAAGTAAAACCCTCTCTCTTCCTCCCAAATCTTTTAAAAACGGGTGAACAACGAGCGGATACAGATTCCATCCGATCTGACGTCAGATCGGCAGCGGACCCACAGAGAGTTGCTATCAGAAACAATGCCTGACGTGTTCTGGACGTAATATCGTCTTTGTTTACATTAGCCAGCCTCGCTAACACTCAGAGCTAACCTGGGGGATGTACCACGAAGCAGGATGTTCTCTTAGCGGCTAACTTCAGGGAAAACTCCGGCTTTCCGGTCCTACGAAGCTGGTTCTCTTTTTAGCGGGCTAGATCTCCATGGTGACGTATCCTGGAACCTAGCCTGTGCTCCGAAGCCGGATAGGTTCCAGGATAAGAGATCAACTCAGCGAAAGCACCGCCTGCTGACCAATCAGAGCTCAGTGTGCGGAGGAAATACAGTTTAAACTGCCGTCGCAGGAAAGACGACCGGCCAAAATCACCGACTGTGTGAACGTGAACATGAATAGAATATCACCTCCATCTTCAGAGCAATCACCTAACCAGGTTAGGTTGAACCAGCGTCTTCGTAGTGCAGGCCTCTGTACTGGAGAGCACGTGTTTAAAAAGCAGGATATAAAAAAGAACTCACCTCGTGATAAACCCGCAAGAGAAAAAGCATTTGCGCTGTTTCAGAAATAATCCTTGACGTGGTTTAAACAGGATGGCGTTTTATCAAAGCAGAATTGAACTTCATCTCCGGTAGAATTCTGATCAGGCATTAGCTCCGCCTCCTCTTATTTCTTTATTTCAAGCTAAGGACCTAAGATCCGCCTTTCTCTAACGGGGCTTCAAAAGAGGGGTTTGAGCTGCAGCGGGGGTTTTGAACAAAACACTTCACAGACATGTTTTGTGGTCTGGAACTACGATGTTTCCAATACAAAAGAAAAGCCCTCAAAACGCACCTTTTCACCGAGGCTTTCCCCACTGTATAGTTAGTTCCCCCCCCCCCACCCCCTTAACCTGTCTGCCTTTTTTCCCCTACTCCCCCCCCTACCCGACTTGTAAAGCGACCTTGGGTTTCCTGAAAGGCGCTATAAAAATATTATATTATTATTATTATTAATACAGCACGATAGGTCCACTGTAAGTGATGTTTGACCACCAGGGGGCAGAAAGAGGCCGACCGAGTAGCATAACTCCCTGTATCCAGCAGACAGAGAAATGTCTGTGTTACGCTGGACTGTTGGTCGTGCTGTGTTACATTACCTGATAGTGGCCGTAGAGAACTAGGAGAAAGAGGACAGAGAGGTAGGAACTGCTTCTCCTGGCGTCTCAACGGCAAGATGACCCGGTAGGGAGCGTCCTGCTTTAAAATGACTGCGTATTAATTATTTCCAGGTTTATAAAAGTGGTGCACCGAAGCTCACAGGCTGCTGAGCTGTTACACTTTCCAAGTCTACCTTTGCTGTTTCCATTCGCCATCTGATTCAGTGTTATCGTGAAACAGAATGAAACTTGAGTTGAGATTAAACTCTGTGGTTAAATCCAGTTGTTATCACTCGAGGCTCCAAAATCAAACCGGTTTTATCCTTTTTAAACTTTGAGCGTGTAATTCATGCCTTTGTTTCAACTCGTTTAGATTATTGTAATGCACTTTATGCCGGCCTAAATAAGACTTCGCTGGCCCGCCTGCAGCTGGTACAAAACGCTGAGGCGCGGCTGCTCACAGGAACCCGCACGTTTGACCACATCACACCAGTTCTGGCTTCGCTCCACTGGCCTCCCTCCACCGGCTTCCCTCCACTGGCTTCCCTCCACTGGCCTCCCTCCACTGGCCTCCCTCCACTGGCTTCCCTCCACTGGCCTCCCTCCACCGGCTCCCCTCCACTGGCCTCCCTCCACCGGCTTCCCTCCACTGGCCTCCCTCCACCGGCTGCCCTCCACTGGCCTCCCTCCACTGGCTCCCCTCCACTGGCCTCCCTCCACTGGCTCCCCTCCACTGGCCTCCCTCCACCGGCTTCCCTCCACTGGCCTCCCTCCACTGGCTCCCCTCCACTGGCCTCCCTCCACTGGCTCCCCTCCACTGGCCTCCCTCCACCGGCTTCCCTCCACTGGCCTCCCTCCACCGGCTGCCCTCCACTGGCTCCCCTCCACTGGCCTCCCTCCACTGGCTCCCCTCCACTGGCTTCCCTCCACTGGCTTCCCTCCACTGGCTTCCCTCCACTGGCCTCCCTCCACTGGCCCCCCTCCACTGGCCTCCCTCCACTGGCTCCCCTCCACTGGCTTCCCTCCACTGGCTCCCCTCCACTGGCTTCCCTCCACTGGCCTCCCTCCACTGGCTCCCCTCCACTGGCCTCCCTCCACTGGCTTCCCTCCACTGGCTCCCCTCCACTGGCTTCCCTCCACTGGCTTCCCTCCACTGGCTCCCTCCACTGGCCTCCCTCCACTGGCTTCCCTCCACTGGCCTCCCTCCACTGGCTTCCCTCCACTGGCTTCCCTCCACTGGCTTCCGGTCCATTTTAAGATTGTATTGTTTGTTTTTAAATCTCTTAATGGGCTGGCCCCAGAGTACATCTCCGACCTCTTACAGGTGTACACCCCCTCAAGGGCTTTGAGGTCGGCTGATCAGCTGCTGCTTGTAGTCCCAAAAACAAAGAGAAAGACCAGGGGAGAGCGAGCGTTCTCATCGGTAGCCCCCAGGCTCTGGAACGACCTGCCCCCCCCTCGTGTTAAATTGTCGCCCACTCTTGAAGCTTTTAAGTCCCGCCTAAAAACCCACCTATTTCCCCTCGCTTACCAGCCAGTCTGAGCTGAGCTGTGTCTCACCTATCTGGATGCTTTACTGTCTGTCCTTAGCCTTTATGTGCCTTGTATTTATTCTTATGTGTGCTTTTTTCATCTATTCGTGTAATATTATATTTTATTATAATGTTATGTTCATTGTGAAGCACTTTGGCAAACCCTCTGTTTTTAAACTGTGCTATATAAATAAAGTGGATTGGATTGGAGCAGCCGAGCTGGAGCCAGCCGAGCGTGCTTCTCTCCACGTATCGATAACAGCAAGCATCTGTCCTCGTCCCGTCACAGCAGATCTACAGAGCTAAAGTAGGACGCGGCGTACCTCTGAATAATGCGTCCTTCTTCCTTTTGAACGAGACAACGTTAGTATTTCCAGTGTGTAAGGTTAAATAATAGATTACAGCTATTTGAATTATTCACTGTTAATGGCTGCGCGTTTTGAGAGCAGTCGGTGAAGCGTCTCCGTGGTTACGACCTGGTTAGCTTACTGCATCTCTTCACACACAGCACACGGAGATCTCAGCAAACGTGAAATGATAACATTTATTTTAATGTGTAGTCTTTAGCTTTGGTGGAATGTGACTCCGGTTCGTCTCATAATATGAGGAATGAACAGTTCTTCCTTAAACTGATAATAAATCTGCAACTTTACTAACATCGTTAAACTTTATGAAAATATCGAATCAAGGTTTATTTATATATCACTTTGACCCTCTGTCCTTAGACCCTCTGTCCTTAGACCCTCTGTCCTTAGACCCTCTATCCTTAGACCCTCTGTCCTTTGACCCTCTATCCTCAGACCCTCTGTCCTTAGACCCTCTGTCCTCAGCCCCTTTATCCTCAGACCCTCTGTCCTTAGACCCTCTGTCCTTTGACCCTCTTTCCTCAGACCATCTGTCCGTAGACCCTCTTTCCTTAGACCCTCTGTCCTTAGACCCTCTGTCCTTAGACCCTCTGTCCTCAGACCCTCTGTCCTCAGACCCTCTCTCCTTAGACCCTCTGTCCTCAGACCCTCTGTCCTTAGACCCTCTGTCCTTAAACCCTCTGTCCTTAGACCTTCTGTCCTTAGACCCTCTGTCCTCAGACCCTCTGTCCTTTGACCCTCTGTCCTCAGACCCTCTGTCCTTAGACCCTCACATCGTACAAGGAAACACTTCCAGAGAAACCCCACAGTTTAAAGGAACATGGGAGAAACCTCGGGGAGAGCAGCAGAGGAGGATCCTCTCCAGGACGGACAGACGTGCAATAGATGCCGTGTGGAAATCCAAGAGATAATACATTTGACAGCTTATAGACCGGATGTTAGGAAATGCATGTGTCTGTAATGAGAAGATGAATCCACGAGGATGTCATATGCTTCAAAGAGACACAGTTACAGACATCTTGGGCAGAGGACACCAAGTTAACTCTAGATGTTGGATGAAGGACCTGAAGAGACAAACGGATTGGTTTCAATAGCAAACATTTATTCAAATCCTTGGGACAACACAATGTTTGCCATCGACCCTGATCAACTTAGCTTTAAGTTACACAGCTTTTAAACGTTTTAACTCAGATGATGGAAAGTGCCGCAGAGAAACCAAACAGCTGATCACAGTATCGGAACACTTTAATGATTGATCCAGGGACAACACAAGAGGCTACACATGCAGAGAGCGTCCGTCCACATATTCATCGACATCCCTACCCACGTGCACACCCCTCTGATTTCAGACCGTTCTCTTCAACAATACCGTATAAGTGTTCAGGTCATATCTGCTCGTTTCAGATCCAATCCATACTTTGTGCACGATGTTATTCAGGCGGGTTTCTTGGTGCTTCTCTGTGGCGTCCGAGGTGCGGTGCGGACAGGATAAGGCTTTGACTGTGCTGTGCTGACCCGCCTCGTGGAGAAGTCCGTTACAGGCTGGTTCACACGCACAGCTGCACATACAGAGTCTGGCACTGTAAATATTTAGATGATTCTCGACTAAACGAGTGCTGTGTTGTTTCAGAGGGCAGCTGGTAAGTATTGCACATCGTAAGACATTGTTCGTGGTCCTCTTTTGGCACGTTTCCACTGCAGCGGGTAGCTCGCTTTAAGCGTGCCGGGCCGTGCGGGGCCCGTTTTTGGTTGCGTTTCCACTTGGCCTAGTTTTGGCCCGGGGCTACTTTTTCACCTTTTTTCTGGCCCGATTAAATCGTGGTTCTAGGGCCAGGAACAACCGGGCTGAGTTGGGGCTGAGTATGCTAAACTAGAGAGAGAATCGCTGGCAAAGGGGGCTACAACTACAACAAGATGAACATATGTTCATTCGTTCACACGTTTCTAAATGATGAAGTAACAACACACTGATACCGGTTAGTAAACACCATGAGTTAATGCTTTGAGTCTGCAGACAGACGGCAGAGAAACACCTTTACAATGCGTGTTTTCTGAATGTAGCTTGGCTAAGCTAACGTTATATATGCTCCGACCGTCCACACTCACAACAACGGCCTACAGACATAAAGCAGCGCCTGTGTTCTCCATGACTCAGGCAGTCTGTTGTTTGGACTTGTTTCACTTCTGTCTAGTTTCTGAACAGATATGAGGAGCTGAGAGCTCTGAGTGCTAACAGCTAACGGCTGTGTTGTTTTTTGGGGCTCTCATTGAAGACGTCATGGCTCCGCCTACACTGCGTTACTATAGTAACTGCCCCAGTTCCTAAACTGTAATGGAAGCGCAGCATTAAAGTGAGCCGGGCCTAATAAGGCCTAACCAAACCGAGCGAGGCCGAGCGAGGCCTGCAGTGGAAACGTGCCATTTGAGACTTTGAAAATGTCGTGCACTGAGTGGGTTTTCTGCCTAACTCTCAGGTATGGGTTTTAACGTTTTGATAGCGGTGCCAAAAAGCTAACAACGTAGCAGTCCAGTTATTATGTGTGTTGGTGCAGCTTGTAAAAAGCACAAGAGAACAGAGAAGGATATTTCTGGTGATGTTTATATTGGACACGTTTTGCTACCCCACTCAGGTATCCTTTCCAACATCTTGAGAGCAGTCCTAAAGTCCGCACGTGATTCCTCCATTAAGGAAAAGAGCCTGAGGGGCCACAGTGCTCCGTTAAAAAAAGATTGTCATATAACTCTTACTTTGAAACACAGAAATAAAGAACATTTCTAAACACAATTCAATCATTTCGAAATGTTAGCACAGTTATGATAAAAATATTGTGATATAATATCGGAAAGTGACCATGCAAATCTTATTGGGCTAGAGAATAAATCATGTACATAATAATGCAGGAAATAGCTTCCCGTGATTTATATTCTGTTGGATGAAAAATGCTAGCTTTGGCAAACGTGCTCGTATTCACTCTGCCTGTTCTTCGTCTGTATAAAACGTAACGTATGTCCCGCGGGTGCCAATTAAACCCCTGACTAGCTGACACGCCGTGAACAGCAGGTCGTATTGAAGGGTTCGTCAAAGAGCTGGCAGCCTCGACTGTACACGTCATACACTGAGTTGGATTTGGTATCAAATCTGCTGGTTGGGTTATGGCACAAAGAAAATGACTTCCCGTCGAAACTGGAAGCAGGTTCTGTTCATCGCGCGAAGGAGCGGGAGAACTAAGACCCAAAGGTTTCGTTTGATGACTGAAATTATACTGAGGTATTCCCATTCAGCAGCATCAGAATACTCCTGTTGGAACGCTACAACGGAGCTACTTTAGCTCTGAGAATAGTCTGAGCACCAGAGGGGTTGCTGTCAGAAACCGAAACCCATCAGAACCAAAGTCAGAACCAGAGCCCGTAATCAGTCTGGCTCCGTGCATCTGGTACCGTCGTAGGTCCCCGACGGGTCAACTGAGAATCAACATGAACAGGAAAGGAGAAGTGGTAACCCTACTTGGCATTGCTCCCCCCCCCCGGTCCTCTCATTGCTCCCCCCCCGGTCCTCTCATTGCCCCCCCCCGATCAACATCTTGGCATTTCTCATCCTCTCCCCCCCCCCCCCCCCCCATACTTGGCATTGCTCCCCCCCCGGTCCTCTCAATTACTCTCCCCCCGGTCCGCTCTCATTGGCCCCCCCCCCAGGGTCTCTCATTACTCCCCCCCCTGTCCTCTCATCATTGGCCCCCCCAGGTCCTCTGGCATTCTCTCTCCCCCCCCCCCCCTCCCCCCCCTACTTGCATTGCTTCCCCCCCCCGGTCCTCTGATTGCTCCCCCCCCCCACTTGGCTCCCCTCCCCCCGGTCCTCTCATTACTCCCCCCCCCCCCCCCCCCCCCCCCGTCCTCTCGTTGCCCCCCCCCCGGTCCTCTCATTGCTCCCCCCCCCAGTCCTCTCATTGCTCCCCCCCCCCCCGGTCCTCTCATTGCTCCCCCCCGGTCCTCTCATTACTCCCCCCCCCCGGTCCCTCATTGCTCCCCCCCCCCCGGTCCTCTCATTGCTCCCGTAGACTGGGACCAGTTGAACAGTGGTGTTGTTCGCCATGAGCTAAAGTAATGATGTTGTTTCTGAGAACTTGATGATGATATACTTTATTAATCCCGTGGGGAAATAGTTTCGGTGTTAATAGTGTTCGGAGCAGTGGCTGCCACTTTGAACGGCGCGCGGGGAGCAGTGTAGGGAATGGTGCCTTGCTCAGGGACACCTCGGTAGCACTTGGTCTTCGGGGTGCTGGTGACCTTCCAGTTGCCAAGCCACGTCCCTATGGACTTCGCCCCCACCGCCCCTGTCTTTGTGTTCGGGTTGGTTTGACATTGTTCCCTGCGCTCAAAGCCTTCAGCTCCATACCCCCATGTTTCCTTTGAAACCATATATCCTGCTTTATGACTCCCTGCTGTGGTGTCAACTGGGAATGTAAGAAGACACTGCTGACGCGCATTTAATTGTTAAAACTGTTAAAAAACGCATCGTAAATCTCCATCCAGTCCCCCAGGGGAGTTACGATGCGAGAACTTATAATAAAACTCGAAGAGAAACAACTCGTATTTCCTACCTTGACCGCTAACGACCGCTAACGTAGGTGAAGCCTACTTTGTTCAGTAGCGGTCGTGCGGACAGGCATCATGTCTGACAGCTACAGCCGTTGTGCGTTCAGCGAAAATCGATTAGTGTGGATGAAGTCTTAAAAAGGTTCCAGTCACCTGTTTTAATCCTCAGACCCCGGACAGGACCCCCGCCCCCTCCCGCTTTGTTACCGTTAAGCTTTGACAGAAGGAAGTGTATTTCAGAACATATGAAAGACGCCTGAAGCAGATTCAAACGGCCAGACTCAGCAGGGTGCCTTGAGGTCAAGTATTGCATTACGTCTGTTTCACACCGTCTTCCCGTTTGCTGCTTGTTGTGCTGTCGGTATGAACATCGCCACGTTGGTGGAGATAAGGTCAGGGTTTACGCGATACGAGGTGCAGTAAACGCATAGGTCAGTGCAAGTCACAGCATCTTAGACTTCGTCGCTACAGAAGGAATGCTAAGCACACTTACGGTTCAGAAACAGTGTTGATTACGTGGTATCTGTACAGGAGAAACACGAAGTACAAAACATATATTTGTGACGTCCTAATGTCATTGTTGCTCACTCTAAAATAATTCATCTTTTCTCTATTCAAATTACACAATATGTCGTATAGTAAATTGTACGTTGTGGTGTAGCACCCTTTCCACGGTGTTTACAGTGCGGGGAAGAACACTGGTTCTACAGCTACGGTGCTTAGTGCTGCCGCTGGCTACAGTTTCAACAGCAGTGTGCTCGTTTCTGTTTTCAGAAAATGTATATCCAAAACATACGTAACTGTTTAAAAAAGGTTTTCTCGTCCCAAAGCATTCCACTAGGTTTCCTTCGGAGTGACTACAAAGTACACAGTGATTATTTCGACAACACTTAAAGGTTGTGATTCGGTGTAAACATGTACAAAACCTCATGCTGAATGAAACCGGTTCTTCTGCAGTTATCATGATATGTACAATGGCATTAGTAGCTCCTTCTCCTCGGGCGAGCTATTCCTTGAAAACCGGAGTCGTGGACGTTCCCTTGTAGAAAACGTTGCGGGCGTTGTCCGGGCTGTCGGCTCTCTCTGGAATCAGGATGGTGTTACTGCCCTTCCTCCGCAGGGTGGACTCCCGGCTGGAGGCCACAGAAAGCGTTTCTGAAGCGCTCTCGCCGCCCCCTCCAGACCCGTCCCCCGGAGTGACCCTGATGGTGGACATGCCCTGAGGGTGCAGCCGGTGCTCGGACTGGCTCGGGTTCTGCGTGTGCACAGTGACCATGGTGGGGGTGCTGTTGGTGGCAGTTGTGGTCACGATGTGATTGGCCTGCTTTCTGTCGATGGACCCTTCACGTATGGAGTCTGAGCTTTCTGAGTCTCTGTTCAGATCGTTCAGCTCAAAGGACTGCCTCAGGCTCCCACCACCTCCTCCTGATCCTCCTCCTGGTCCTCCTCCTGGTCCACATGGCCCTGGACCTCCAGCAGCTCCAGTGCCATGATCCAGGGATCGCCACCTCCACGTTCCACTTCCATCTGTAGCTGGAGCTTGGATCACTGGTCTGTCGCTTTCAGGGTGGGCCTCTACTCTGACAATTGCTCCGGTGCTTCCTGAAATACTGCCTGAAGTGCTACCCAGGGAGCCGGGCCCCGTAGTGCTGGTGGGGTCTGGATCGGATAGCACCCGGTACCGAGCTGAGCCCGGGCAGCTCCCGCTGGCGCTGCAGCCGATGCTGCTCTCATCTAAGCTCTTGGAATGGATCTGCAGGAGGCCCTGCTGCTTGGACATCGCTATCACTTGCATAATTCGCGGCTGGGTGTTGTGGCCCTTCTCGTTAGTCCTGAAGGCGGCGGTCTTCTCTGCAGCCCGCTGCCAGTTGGCCTGAACTGTGCTGTTTATTGTGGCCATCCCCTCACTCTCTCCTCCGCCCCCCATCCTCGGGTTGGTTGTGTTGTAGTTCTCATGAGCCTCCTCTGGTATGTGGACCAGCTGTGAAGACCCAGGTCTGGACTGCATGGATATCCTGGCCCCTCCGGTGATTCCGCTGCAGTTACTGGGCAGGGTGGTACTGGCACCTGTGGCCAGTTTGGACATGTAAGAATGACTGTCGAAGCCGCCATTCAGGCCCATAGCCATGGGCTCAGAGCTAGACCGGAGCTCCATACTGCCATGGTGGTGCGGGTGCTGGGAGGACTGGCCGGAGGACGAGTCTACAGAAGAGGAGAAGGAGTCCGGGACCTGCAGGGAGCACTTGTGGTTGTTCTTACTTTTCCACTGAGACAGGAGCTGCTTGGACCGACTGGAGTCCATGGAGGCGTGGTGGAGGGTGGCGGCGTGCCGTCTGGCTGCCTCCTCATATGCTGCCATGGCCTGGGGGGTGTGGACCCGCGGAAGAGTTTGGCTGAAGGTCACGATGGCGTCTTTGCTTAGGGGGCTGCGGGGGGATATCACTTCCACCTCTGCACTGGAGCGCTTCAGACTGTCTTCAGACCTCTGCTGGGGGAGGCCGCGGTGCAGGAGGCCCTCGGAGTGAGAGGTGTGCATGCCGAGCTCCCCGGCCATGCTGGCTTTCATCTGCAGGTGGTGGAGCACCGCCTCCTGGCTGATGTGGGGCAAGGAGCAGGGGGGCCGGTGTAGGAT
Organism: Chaenocephalus aceratus; assembly: GCA_023974075.1. Lineage (NCBI taxonomy): Eukaryota > Metazoa > Chordata > Actinopteri > Perciformes > Channichthyidae > Chaenocephalus > Chaenocephalus aceratus. The sequence goes on along the minus strand of JAMFTG010000434.1, from coordinate 1,597 downwards.
CGGAGCGGGACTGGCACTGGCCTCCTCGCTGAGCTGAAAATTTCCAACTGCATACAAACCCTGTTGCCAAAGAAAGAGAGGAGTGTTATGGGGGGGGGGGGGCTGTAATCTCTACGGTGGTCCACACTGTGTGAGTGTGTGGCTTTAACAGTAGGATTCCACTTGTATGTTAGCATTGTTGGCCCTACCAGGTAGACAGCTATAGCCCCTCCCAGCAGGAAGCCCAGGTAGACGTCGATGGCGTGGTTCTTGTACTGAATGATCCGGGTCAGACCGCATATAATGGCACAGATAATGAAGGAGAAGACGAGGAGAGGGCTTGAGCAGCTTGGACGAGTCCGTCAACGTGCTGTTGAAGTACATCTGTGGACAGAGGAGCACACGCAGGTTCATCACCGCTCACTGCTGCCGCTCTGTCGGCAGGCGTCTGGGTACTCACCGACACGTAGACCGCGGCGAAGGAAGCCAGGGTAGCATGCTGCGACGGGAAGGATTTTCTGCAAGAGATGAAAGAACAAAAATAGACTCAGTCATCATTCGTGTGTGTGTGTGTGTGTGTGTGTGTGTGTGTGTGTGTGTTACAACAGGAGGTGGAAGGAGGTATAAAAGCATAATGAGGTACCTCAAACACCACCCACATCACACACTCACGTTCTTTACATTGTCTTCAAGTCAGAACACACACACACACACACACACAGCATTTAACATGTTAGTGTATCTCTAGCTGAAGTGTAGCTGCAGAGCTCTGCTGCAGTGGCAGCTTAGCTGAGCTCCATAATGAAGTGAACCTGTGGCCCAGTTTCTCAACACAATGACCTACTTCTGAGACTCCTCAGAGCAGCCTCCGATGAGTTAGAGCATCCATGCAGTTATGTGTGTGTGTGTGTGTGTGTGTATGTGTGTGTGCGTGTGCGTGTGTGTATATCTCTGTGTGTGTGTGTATATATCTCTGTGTATGTGTCGTGTGTGTGTGTGTGTATGTGTTGTGTGTGTGTATATCTCTGTGTGTGTGTGTGTGTGTGTGTGTATGTATGTGTGTATATGTGTGTGTGTGTATGTGGGTGTGTGTGTGTGTTTATGTGTATGTATGTGTGTCGTGTGTGTGTGTTTGTATGTGTGTGTGTATGTGTGTGTGTGTTGTGTGTGTGCATGTATATCTCTGTGTGTGTGTGTATATCTTTGTGTGTGTGTGTTGTGTGTGTGTGTGTATATATGTGTGTGTGTGTGTATATCTCTGTGTATATGTGTGTGTGTGTGTGTGTGTGTGTGTGTGTGCGTGTGCGTGTATGTGTGTGTGTATGTATGTATGTGTGTATGTGTGTGTGTGTGTGTGTGTGTATGTGTATGTGGGTGTGTGTGTGTGTTTATGTGTATGTATGTGTGTCGTGTGTGTGTGTTTGTATGTGTGTGTGTGTGCGCGTGTGTATGTGTGTGTATATCTCTGTGTGTGTGTGTATATCTCTGTGTGTGTGTGTGTGTGTGTATATCTCTGTGTGTGTGTGTGTGTGTATATCTGTGTGTGTGTGTGTGTATATCTCTGTGTATATCTCTGTGTGTGTGTGTGTGTGTGTGTGTGTGTGTGTGTGTGTGTGTG